>JAQBSW010002127.1:0-110763 GCA_029291075.1 Eudiplozoon nipponicum | reverse complement strand
ATAGAGATATATATATAAACCATAAATATAATTTACTTTTATTCTGTCATGTTCTAAAAGAGAATATTGTCTAAAGCCGTTTGGTCTCATCATATAAGACTTAAATTTTTTCTTTAACCAAATATAAAGTAGGCATGAGTTATTGTACCGACTTATATCGACTGGTAGCAAGGCAGCTCGAAGCATATGTCTCTGTGGTATGGCATCTTCTACCAACAAAACAGTCTGGTCCTAAATATAGAATCAAAATATGACTTTAACGCACCCCAGAAAGATCATGCTCAACAGATTCAAGCATCGTCTGACTACTTTTGCGCAAAAGTCTGGAAACGTGAAGCTGTAAAGCGTTTGGCAATTCAGGTATTCTGACACTGTTTTCCATTCCATCTGATTGTGACTGCTGTTGTAATGTTCTAAAGTTTGTACGATCTTTTCTGACAGACAATTGAACGTCATAAATATTGTGGCCATGGTAAAACTCATCAGGTACAACTGACTCCCAAGATGATAATTTGTCTCGGTGTTTCTCGTAGCATTCCGTATTCTTTAAGATAGTTGAATCGTCGAACTCAATATGTAGGCTTGTTTGGAGGTTTTTCGGACTTTCTGACGTTAGTACAGCTTCGTTGGTTGCGGAAGGAAGCCCTTTATTCGAAATTGAGGCATCTATTCTAATCGATTTTCTCTTTGGAGTTGATTGTTTATCAATAAATTGAGTGTTAATCTCCAAAGGATTAAATAAAACGCCATCCGATTTCATGTAAGTAGATACAGATTTAGACAAATTTTGTACTTTCTGTGAAATACGAAAAATGTCGTAATTATCTTGACTAAACAGATCTGGATCTTCTGTTCTTTCCTCTTTTTCCTTGGCAAAAACGTCGCCCGACTGCAATAATAAATGAATAAATATTTACACGCTAACAAATTACTTTAAAGTTCAATGTAATGCAATTGAATATGCTTTAAATATAAAAATTATTTAGTTTATAATTTAAGATAAGAGATCCTGTAACCTTCATCACAGGGCACAAAATCATTTTTTTTAAATCGGCTCACTTTAATGAAAACTAAACGGGATAGCTTTATTCGTAAATTTGGAATTCCACAGAGCTCGGAACCATTTGACTAAAAACCAAGGCCTTTCCACTGGCACATAAGAGGCCTTACACAACCAGCAAATAATCCGTAATATGGTGACAGTTATGCTCTCATTAAAACGAGGAAATCAAGACACAAGTCGCTCCGTGTTTTTCTTGAAACTAATGCTTTATCACAACTAATGATAGTCATCCGTCGATCAGACTAGAGCAGCAGTTTGTTTCCAAAGGAGGTATATCTGTATCCTTCTCGTATACGAAAGTTTCATGATAACGCTGTATATACGGCAAGGTACAGCTCAGTCGTTGTAAACTTATACATGCTTATGCTTTAAATCAAGTTTGCGAGCTTGAGATAAACAGTAATTCAACTGAGCCTAATCAGTTGAAAAACAGACAAATTGCCGGCAGTCACACGAACTGACGCGTTGCGACCTTCTATGATCATCATCAGATCACGATAAAAAAGCCGATAAATGAGAATCGAACTTTAATGTCTATAGAAGGTATGCAAAATCCAATATGAGGCTCTTACTCCTAGCGGTCTTGCATACATTGTACTTGACAGGAAATGTTCGCTGCACAAATTCTATGCAGATGTAAACAATTTTTTTACAGATTTTGCCACACACAAGTTATACAATTAAACAATCATTGACTGCACCGGTGATTATAACAATTTTTAAAATTTATTCAAATGGAACAATGTACCTAAAGATAAAAAAGTAACATAAAACGAATCAACAAGCTAGGATTCCATTAGGTACGCAATAGTTGTGAACAAATTTAATAATAAGATACCTGGTGTTTTAAGTGAAATAAGCGTAATTTCGAACGATAAATATCCTTTGATGCCATCCGAAAGAATACATTTTTAATAAATAACTATGTCGTTTGAGAGGAACTCTCAATAGGAATAAAATATATAAAGATGCGTTTTTGCGTCAGTTGAAAGAGAACAATTGGAGCCCTCGCTCAATTTTGTAATTCAATGACCAAATATATTTTCAGGGTGATAAACCGCGAATTGCAGTGATAGCTTTCCTGTGTCGTAGAAATAGTTGTTGTGATAACCAATTCCATGGCATAACTCACGGTAAAACTTTAGCTACAACAACAGAAATACACATCAAACACTAATTGACGTTGAGTAGAATCTAAGTCACCCAAACTGAAATAGTCAAACAGTAAGTACTGACACAAAAACTACTCTTATGTGGTACGCAAACCTGGAAGCGAGTAAGTTCAAATAGAGCCAGAAGGATATGCGAATGCAGCATAAACAAAGACTATGTTCTCATGTGAACATGAGCTTCATGCTTGCAGGCGACTCATCAGTTGGATACATTACAACTATCCCCCACACATAATGTGTCAAGAAGTGTGGGACAATTGAACAGTGAAACCTCCAGTGCGTATTTGTATTCAAGCAGTAACATATTCAACTTCAAACAAAGTCCTCGGTAATGCGAATTTAAAGCCAACTCAATATATAATTTGGATTCTACCAGTAAAGGGTGCACCTGTCCCACATTTCTTGACAAAATATATTGTGAGTATAGAGCGTGGTGCCGACGCCAACTGATAAGTCGCCGGTAAGCTTGAAACTCATTTATTACTAAGTACGCGCCACCTAAAACGAAATTACGTATGTATTAGTCCCTCGAAACAATGAATGTTTATATAAAAAGATTTGTTTCTCTCACACAATGGATCCCAGTGCAGCGGGCGAGGGGGCAATATTACCGAAAACAAACTCAACTTTTTACCTCTGTACCAGTCAAGAATCAACAAAGTAATGCAGATGTCCACAGTAGATGAAACGAATAGAATCATTATCGGATACTATAGAGACGAATGTGTCATTGGCTTTCTTCATTAATTTACCTGAAACTAGTATACATTGACGAGGCAAATTACGACAACCATCGGCAAATCCGCTGTAGTATCATTTGTTTTTAAAGGAGGAATATTTGTTTCATTATTATCGGCAAGTTATATGATAACGCTGCTCAGACGGCTTGTTAATGCTCAAAGTTCTATAGCTCGGGAATTTTAATCTCTATACGCGTCATCAATTAAATAAGATATAAACAATTCTTTAAATCAAGTTTGCGAGCTTGACGAAAACACCAATCCCATTGTATTTAACCAGTCGTCGAACAACATAGCAAAACTACCATCATTCACATGCACTGACGCGTTTCGACCTTCCATGATTATCATCAGGGTACGACGGCAAACTGACTAGCGAGGATCAAACCGTATTGCCTATATATGGAAAGAAAAATTAGATATGCGGCTCTCACCTCCAGTAGTCTTGCATACATTGAACTTGACTGGGAATGTCGGCTGCACAATTTCTATGCAGTCACGATCATTAGCTGTTTGTAGATTTCGACACACATATAAATAGACAATACAATTAAAAAATAATTGATTGCGCGGGTGGTGGTAACAATTTTTTAAATCAAGTTTACACAATTAATTTCAACTGGACATATTATTTTATGGTATACGTACCTGAATACACGTTGTCTTGGTTACAGTGATCTGACCATTTTTTTTCTTATCCTTTTGTTACCATTCCCTTAATAATTTATCTCCTTTGTAAAAGGATAAGGCCGAATCCGTTTTATATTATCGGATTTTAGGCCATCTAATTTTTATGCATTTTACAGTCTTGCAGAAATATGCATCCGGATAGGTTACTACTTAAATTATCAGCAGTTACATAGAATTTATCCAAGAGTTTGTTTGAAGGTTTTATGATAGGCTTGTCTAATTAACTTCAAATTTGTACGTTTAAAACATTTGATTCGTTACTTTCGTATCTTGCCAGATATCGATATATCATTTAATAAATATTGAATTTGTTGCTACATTAGCAGAAACTCGTGTGAGAGAATTCACAAGTCCAAAAAACGGACAACCTCGAAAGAAAACTAGGCCAGTGAAAATCTAAAATCTGCCAAAAATCATTAAATCACAAACGCATACGACTTGCATACTGCATCACGAATAACGCAGAGTAAGAAAGTCGCTTTAACCTGCTGGGTCATTCAGTGTGGATAAGGGTAGGCGAGCAATTGAAGATGGCCTGAATGGGAGGCTTTTCATGCGATATTGTGAAATGATCATTATCGTCGCAAAGACGTCGAAAAGTAAATAAAGACGATCCGATTGATCCCCATTTCAAAGTAAGTGTCGAGTTCGTCTTTTTGATGGTTGGGTGCGGATTCGTCGCTTTCTTCTGAAGGCTTCGACATTTGCGCTGATACGTACGCGTATCTGTATAGTGAGGTGCGATCTATATATATCCGTATGATCTGGCTATTATCGTAATTCGGAATGTTATTCACTTGTTATAATCAAGGTGGATGCTGGCCATTGATTTTATGAGATTACACCTGACCCATTAATTACTTACATATGTCAGTATAAACTAAGAATTGTATAGTGTAGAAAAGGCAATTCATCCAGTAGACCGGTTTCGTCCTTATTGGGAACTCATCAATGTACTGGCCAGAATTTGCCGCGGACAGGACTCGAACCTGGGCACGTCTGCTTCGGAATCTGGTGCTCTAACCACTGAGCCATCCTGCCGCACACTACACTGCACACAATTTTCAGTCATATACTAACTAATGTAACTTGGTTAGTCTATTTTTCCTTTAGGTGGAGCTCATATGGCATCCATTTAGACCCAAAGCTCCAACTAACCATGCCACAATCTGTCATTACTGAACAGACACCACACTACATGGGGAAGTGGTATTGAAATGAACATTTATATAATTAAACAAACATTGGTTGCGCGGGTGGTGATAACAATTGTTATAATCAAGGTTGCGGTCTTGATATAAACACCTGAACCATTAATGTTATTTCCCGCTCCACTATCAGGCATCTAATCACACATATACAGTACAATGCTCACAATAACAGATTTAAGCAAATGTGGTAACCTCGTTCGTAAACAGTTCTATTTATACTATTATTTTTGACTCACCAATGGTTTTAAACAAAGAATTGGTCTCAGTAACTAAATTCTATAAATGCATTTGCATGGAGAGCATGAATATATATATATATATATATAATTCTACAATTGCAGCGATCTCAAATTCCCGGTATACGTAATCTCATCATGTGTGTGAGAAAGAGTAAGTATCGAACGTGTGTGGTATAACTGTAATTTTCCGATGTCACTGTAATGAAATTTAAAATTCAATACTGAAAAAACCAACAAACTTGATTGTTAAACGAACATTGGTTGCGCGGTTGATTGTTGACACAAGTGCTCTGTGAAGGCTGCAATGAAATTCACCTCGATAGAAAGAGATTGAAAGTTATTGCGAAGGTTAGGTTAGGACCAAATTTAGAGAGAAAGGAATAGATAGATACATAAAGTTATACAATAACTAATAATATGCATGCTCCTAAGTTCGACAACTTATAGAATTAATCGTATATAAATACGTGTTCATATAAATAAAATAAATAATTATATATATATATATATATATATATATATATATATATATATATATATATATTCATATTACCCTTTCCATGTGCAAAATGAAAAAGAAATTTTATCAGATACAATAACAGCTTTTTCTTATTTTCTTCTCAAGTATCTACAAATGAACATCTCGTTATATATAAATTGAAAGTCAAAATAAGATAGAAAAAAGTAAACATGGAGAGAATGTGAAAAAAGAGGAAACCAATAATTACCTAGCACTAGCTATGTGGTTAGTTTATATACTTAAACCAATATGTAAAATACTAGGTAATTATTCGGTCTGCCAATTCGTAGTGCAGATTTTGTAAACTAAACGCAAGCTATGCATGTGCATGAATCATAGTAATTTTCTTTCATCAATGTGTTGCGGCCTTGATATAAACACCTGACCCATTAATTACTTACATATGTCAGTATAAACTAAAGAATTGTATAGTGTAGAAAAGGCAATTCATCCAGTAGACCGGTTTCGTCCTTATTGGGAACTCATCAAGTACTGGCCAGAATTTGCCGCGGACAGGATACGAACCTGGGCACGTCTGCTTCGGAATCTGGTGCTCTAACCACTGAGCTATCCTGCCGCACACTACACTACACACAATTTTCAGTTATATACTAACTAATGTAACTTGGTTAGTCAATTTTTCCTTTAGGTGGAGCTCATATGGCATCCATTTAGACCCAAAGTTCCAACTAACCATGCCCAATCTGTCATTACTGAACAGACACCACATTACATGGGGAAGTGGTATTGAAATGAACATTTATATAATTAAACGAACATTGGTTGCGCGGGTGGTGATAACAATTATTATAATCAAGGTTGCGGTCTTGATATAAACACCTGACCCATTAATTACTTACATATGTCAGTATAAACTAAGAATTGTATAGTGTAGAAAAGGCAATTCATCCAGTAGACCGGTTTCGTCCTTATTGGGAACTCATCAAGTACTGGCCAGAATTTGCCGCGGACAGGATACGAACCTGGGCACGTCTGCTTCCGGAATCTGGTGCTCTAACCACTGAGCTATCCTGCCGCACACTACACTACACACAATTTTCAGTTATATACTAACTAATGTAACTTGGTTAGTCAATTTTTCCTTTAGGTGGAGCTCATATGGCATCCATTTAGACCCAAAGTTCCAACTAACCATGCCCAATCTGTCATTACTGAACAGACACCGCATTACATGGGGAAGTGGTATTGAAATGAACATTTATATAATTAAACGAACATTGGTTGCGCGGGTGGTGATAACAATTATTATAATCAAGGTTAAGATTATAGTATCTTTTGGTGTTACGCCTTTGTTTACAAATGTTCCAATTGAGGAAACCATTGACATATAGTCAAAGCGGTAGAACACGACATATTACCATCGCCGGTGCCAGGTCATATTCTACGCAAGTTTATCTTATTATGCACGAAAGACTTACGGTTTCGTTTAAATGGAAGTATCTAGAAACAGAGTGATGGTGTGGCAATAGGGAGCCCCTTATCCCAAGTGTTGGCTGAGATTTTTCTACTAAATCCAGCAAACAAATCATTAATGAGTGACAAGTAAATGTGCTCAATATATACGGTACGTGAATGATATTTTCCTTGTCCTTTACAACAGGTCGAAATCACGAACACTACTTCAAAGTTTCAACAAATCACATAAGAATATCGGCATCACATCAGAGCACGAGGAAGATGATCGTCTGCCTTTCCTACAAGTACTATAAAAGAAAGAAACTAATGGTAAATTAAAAAGAACAATTTACTATAAACGAACCTAGTCTGCACAATATTTGCATTACAGCAGTTTTGTGCCGTTTCAATATAAATTATCAACATTTCGTGGTTGCTTTTCAAGAATTGACAAATTAGTTAGTCAAGATTCAAAAGAAACTGAATACAATAAAGCAGGTAAAGATTTAATATCTAATGGCTATCCTAGATAATTAATTGAATCAATCTCCGCAACAAACAGTATTTAACTGTTATATATTAAATTGAATGATGCCATGCTTACCTCGAAATGTGACAACTGATATCGATCAAGGCCAGAGTGTATGGATTTACTGGAGTAACAGGTGTTCAGAAATTGTTGTAATTCTAAATTTCGGTGAACTATAGCATAAATTGATATCAATCAGGTTGGTACCATGTACCGACTCGGAAACCATAGTGTTAGTACCATGTACCTTTTCGGTACAATAATGTTGGTATCAGTTACTAACACAATGGCCATAGTGTTAGTATCCTTTACAGACTCGGTATATATATTATATATATATATATATATATATATATATATATATATATATATTATATATAGTGTGATTTAGCATTGAAGTCGTATTGTCGTTGACTTCAGATTATGTTAGCTTCACTATTACAGGTTTACACATTCGTGTAGGAGATTGTACCGTCCTATTATCCCACATTCTTCTACCAAATATATAGTGGTTAAAGGGCGTAATACCGGCTCCTACTGATGAGTCGCCAGTAAGCACGAACGAATGTGCATGAGATTATACTTTCCGTTCATGCTGCCTTTGGTTTATCCTTCTGGTCACAACTGAACTAATTTGTTACTAGGTTCGCAACACATAATACATACTTGCATATAAATTAGTTCTCTGCAACAAACAGTATTTAATTAAATCAATTATTACAAGGGGAATAAAACAGAAACAGACATATTTGGGACCAGAAAAGAAAACAGTCTACCTGAACATCCCATTTAAGGGGGATGCAGTCTCCGGAATGGCACAATGGAAAGTTGAAGCAGCATTAACATGCACATTTAATGCAGCTAAACTACGAGTGTTATTTAGGGTAATAAACTTGCCGTTACTAGCAATCAAAGAGAAACAGCCGTTAATGTCGGCATCAAATATTATTTACCAGTATACATGCGCAAGTAGGTCGATCGATCAGACGGTTAATTTCTCGAATAAAAGAACGTTGTAACTTAAACGACTGTTTCAAATCAAATGGTGAATACACGTCTGCAATTGTGCAACACATCGTTGAAACATAACACGTATTTTCTCCAGACGTAGTATTTAAATTAATTACTAAATGCAATAACAAAAGGGAGCTAACCACATGCGAAGACTTATGGATAAACAAATTGTAGCCAGATTTATGCAAGCAGAAGAAGCATGTTCAAGCACTGAACTTGAACTGAAGATGACGCACTCAATTGATTGGTTTCTATTTTTCACACTCTCTATGTTCACATATTTCTATCCTGTTTTGCTTTCCAATTTATATAAAAATATATGTTCATGAGTAGATATTTGAGAAGACCATGCGAAAGAAAATTTTCTTGTATCTGATAAAATTTCTTTTAGTTTTTGCACATGGAAAGGGTACTATGAATTTTATTAAAGCTCGCATTTCAAAAGAATATATATATATATATATATATATATATATATATATATATATATATATATATATATAGTGTGTGAGTCAACAACTTATACAACTATTCATTTCTATATGTATATCTATATCTTTAACACACCTTATATAAATTTAAAAAATGAACAAATATAAATGTACAACTCATTTCTTGTGGTTAATATGAACGATGCTGAAGCCTCTGGAAGAAAAGGACAAATCCGCAACAAGCCAACAAGAAGACAAACTCGATGCGTACTTGGAAATGGGATCAATCGGATCTTTGCGAAACTGATAGTGCAAAGCGAAAACCCGCGAACGCAAATTGCGGAGATTCAACATTTGAAGCTCGCACTGCGCAACCAGTCAAGAAATAAAGACGATGTTCACTAAATCAATTGAAGGTGGGTAAGAGCCAGTCACACCTGTACGTTTCTCAAATAAACGTTGATAAATTTCATATTCAGATTCAAGAGCACAAGTGATGACTATAATAAAGCCGATTAGAGATGATATTCAGGATTTATTAGGGAAGAAGACGCGAAATCACACAATGTGGTCTTCTAGCTGTCTTTTTTTAGTCTTGTATATCGCAAAAACCCAAGGATGCGCCACCTATTTTTGTCCTCATGAGCCAGTCAGTCAAATACGGTGGGCGAACTATACAAGCATAGTTTTCAGGAGATTAGAACTTCTCTGCGCACTCCACAATCTCTCATTTAGATCGACCACGTGTGAAAAGACTTCTATCTCCAGCTCAGTATGATAATGATATTAAGTAGCTATTTTTATATCCACTGCCGCTGAAAAAAGTTCACCTAATTGGACTACAAAAGACTTAGTCTTATGTCAGCTTCAGCGTAAGAGATCTGGTCACCCGAATTAAGATCAAATTGTTGAAAACCTACCAGATTTAATCACAAGTCTCAGGCAGAGTTCGGACAATCTAGAAATTGTAGTTAATTGTAACGCCAAGATTGGCTAAGACTACGCGAAAATTAAAACTTAAGGTTGATGAACCAAGTGAGTAAATGTCCGTGCGAATATCAATAGACTCCACTTATTTTATTCAGCCATTATCTGGACGTGGGCAGTTACATTTTTGGCACCACTGACGATTTCTTGTTGTAAGCGTACATGCATAAATCATGCAAATGACACGGTAAAATTTAATCGAACTAAAATCGACTTCAAACTTAAAAAATTATTATTTGTTCAGGAAGCGACAGCGTACCACGGGAGATGCACCAGTTCAGATGCCGCGGTCAGAATGAAATCCCGATCTTTGCGGCAGCCCTTAATTTGTGTGTATATTTTAGCAATAAAACGATGTGCAGAAAGCGTTCAAGAACACTGGTTTGTTTGTAGGGTTACCTGTGGCTACATCCGGCAGCATTTCAAATAGCCTCTGTGTGTTAGGCAGGGAAATTCGGAGTAAAATTCGACTTATTTTCCAACGATGATATGCGAACGTATGTTTTCTATTAGTAGTTGCATTGGAGCTCTTCATCATGTGATAACCACTGTGAAACTAAGAGGTTGCATCTAATGTGTGCGATTCGAAACAAGTTTGCTGGCTTAATGTTACTAACGAGTTTGAACCAGATTCAAAGCCTAACCACCTTTTCGAAAGGTACGCACAGTTCGGGAGTATTAGCAATGGTCACTCTGCTAGGGGAGCACGGGTAAATCTAGATTTTGAAGTGCATCTTGTTTAAAGCTTTCAGAATTGCGATCCGGAAATATTATAGACGTGGTTAACGACGAACGTACCTCTTAATCTTGTTACGCGACTGGTATCAAACCCATTTCTTTGGATAAAGATTAGCAGTCTCTTAAGCTGAAAAACCCGATGGAATCTATAGCCTGTCTTCTGAATTATTGAAGTCCGAGGTAAAGGATCTGGAAGAATTCCAAAAATATATCGCCGCGAATAATGGAATTAATCCGCTCTAACTGAGTAGAAGAGTTTGGTTTTATTTATCGTGAATTAAAACGCGGTGATAGCTTACACGTTAACAGTGTTGGCAACAGATTTCTCTGCGTTGCATCACATAATTGTTATCCTAAATACAATCAGTCGGGGTCCAGGCCAAGAATGGGACGCGTAGATCAGAAATTTATTCCAACGAATCTCAAAGTTGCGCCATCGGTATAAGCTGCTCATTATCGTTGATTTTCTAGACTATTCGCCCGATTTTATGGAAAGCTTTTAATTAATGATTTTTTATGCGACTTCCTGTAGCTTCTAAAGATGATTTATTGGCGTGTGCTTGCATAAGAAGATTTTATAACTTGCTTTTATATGACCCGACGTTTGACAACGACCCATTTTGTTCAATTATGTATTCAACGCAGACCTGTATGACGTCACTTTAGCGTTCTTCAGAACGGAGAAAAGTGGTTTTAACTAGGTTGTTCAAATTGACTTTTTTGACGATGACAATCTATTAGCGAAAATGGAAGCACCCCAGAAAACCATTAACTGTGATAAGTTTTCATATAGTGCAGGCTAAAACTAAACACCTCACAAAAGTTAGGTTTGGTTAATTTCGATTAAAAGAGAGTCATCAACAAGTTCGTCTACCTGAGACCCATGGTCAAATTGAAAGTATCGCCTTTAGGTGAGATGTTCCGAAGTATTAGCTATGAAGCAATTGACGATGGAGAGTTAGGCAAACCCACTTTTGCTTGCTCGTTCGCTTCTCTAAGAACCAAGTCCAAGGTCTTTAAGTCAAATAAACTACCGTTTATCTTTTACGCTGTTAAAATAATTAAATTAACCGATTAGAGCAGAAGAAGGCAAACACCAGATGCAACATTTACGAGATGGCCAATTACATCCGGTCACTCTTTGATGTCCTCTCAGAGATGCACCCAGTTAAGGATACCAATATGTACTTGCCGAGGCCCTGCTAGAGAGAAACAACCACATATCTCCTCGCCGAGATACCAAAGCATTTTCTATGGAGGACTGAAACACGAGAAAGTGTAGACCAGCCATCTTCTAAAGGTATAGCAGTATTTGCGATAAAGGTCATACAACCAACAGACAACAGCAACAACCACATAAGTAGCCTAACGTTTGCATAAAATTTTGATACTCCACAGCTACATAATCATGCACAAATAATTCATAGCTACAAAAGAATATCAGGACGCTGCACCGTACTTCTAAAAACCAAGTAATAACTGATTTTGAGAAAATTTGTGTAAATCTAGCATTAAAAGATTCTATTATTGAGACCCGTGAATTTCCGCCCAATTGGCATATGATACTCTGGAAGTAATCGTGCGAGAGATCAATAAATCCGATTACACAAAAACATACTCTCTCTCACACACACACACACACACTATATATATATATATATATATATATATATATATATATATATAAATTCATTTTCTATCTGCATTCATCAGTTTTGAAGATCTGACAGACGGTTTCTTTACCACATCTGCATAATGGGCAAGCAGAGTAGCCAGAAAGAAGGCAATGAATCGTAAATAAGAGCTCTATTAAACTAAACAACAAGTAGAAAACTATATTTAACATCTCTGAAAATTTAATTAGGCTAGTGTCAAGGAACATTATAAAACTGCTCACATACTTGGTCTCCGGGATTTGAGTAGCATCTTTTAATTGCTATGTGTGTACACAAATTTTCGCCTGGCCATTGTTGCACCACCGAGTTCATCCAATGAGCGACATTTTTTGAAGCAGGTTGAATTGAAGCTTCGTCGAGAGGATCAACATCTCCGCACAAAATTGAATTTGAAGACAATGAGCCAGAAGAACAATTTGATTGATTTCCATCAGCTGCCTCTAAGACTTCGAGACATTGTGGCGTAGAGCATATAGAAAGAGTATCCACATCATGAAGATTTTTCCTCGAAGAGTTCACCTTACTACTGGGAGATCGATGAGTCTTCAAACAAGGCGTACTATTCAACGGGTAATGAACTGGAACATCGCGATCTTGTCCGCCGACAATGTGCAACATGGAATTTTTCAATTCAGATTTTTCCCGGTGTTTGGATCGCGGAAGTCGTTGCGAGGGGGAAGTCAGATCATTCTGAAAAGAACAGGTAGATACCAATGAAACTGGCCCAGAATACGGTTTGCTAAAAGAGGACTGAAGGCGACGTCTAGTCAGCAACACACTAGACTGCTTACAAGGACTTGCAATGCTAGCATCTGCATCCTCTGTTAGTCGGCCAAGTTCACACAAAAGCTTGAAAGCAGTTTCGTCCTCATTTGCACATTCTAAGCTGGATATAAGCGATGCTCCCGGCGTCAAATCTACATCGTTTACCGCGAAAGCCTGCGACACACGATTAGCGTTCACACCGATATGCTCGTCTATCTGGGTAATTTCAGACTCAGTTTCGTCCAACCAACGAGAGGGTGAGTCGAAGAGATCTAAGTGAATACTAGTCTCGTGAGAAATTTCAGCATTACCTTTGAAACGTAGTACAGAGAAAAAATAGATAATCAATTTTAAATTATTTGAAAGTTTAGAAAGAACAAGTGTAAACAAATTACGTAAAGGCAGTTTCTCGCAATTACGTGTAAAAATGTGACCTGGAATATATTTTAAATGGAAACTTAACTAAAAAAATCTGCTTAAAAACGAAGATCTAACACATCACTGCGTAACTTTGGGATTACTTACCTATTTTATTCAGGCTACACATGTGGATAGGATTTAAATATCTTCTAGAAAGCAGCTGACTCGCCACATAAATGGTTTCACACAAAAAAACTTACAAAACATGACAAACAAAGTAGAGGTGCAACGTTAACAATTGCAAATATAAACGACCGAACTGCTTGCTGGCAATATTCGAAGCAATAGTTGGTGCTATTGAATAAAACTCTACGTAAGGGTCTTCCAACTGCTGTGATAAGTACGCCGTGAAACGATAGACACTATATATAACAGTTAAATACTGCTCGTTGCAGCGAACTAAATTATATGCAAGTATGTATTAGGTGTTGCGAACCTAGTAACAAATTAGTTCAGTTGTGACCAGAAGGATAAACCAAAGGCAGCATGAACGGAAAGTATAATCTCATGCACATTCGTTTCGTGCTTACTGGCGACTCATCAGTAGGAGCCGGTATTACGCCCTTTAACCACTATATATTTGGTCGAAGAATGTGGAATAATAGGACGGTACAATCTCCTAGACGAATGTGTAAACCTACAATAGTGAAGCTAACATCATATAAAGTCTACGACAATGCGACTTCAACGCTAACTCACACTATATAACATATATACCGAGTCTGTAAAGGATACGAACACTATGGCTATTGTGTTAGTAACCGATACCAACATTATTGTACCGAAAAGGTACATGGTACTAACATTATGGTTTCCGAGTCGGTACATGGTACCAACATGATGAATATCAATTTATGCTATGTAATAGATAGACACTATCGTTACTAAAGACAGGCACAGTTCCAGTGTTAACGTAGATCTTGTCATTAATTGGCAATAACTATTTATTTATAGCTCCTTCCAAAGTACAAAATTTTCTTATTCTTTGAACGCAAATGTAAACAGCATAGATAAAATAGACGAATTAATGTCTTCTATGGTGTCGACATTATTATTTAAAAATCTTAATTTTCAAGAATATGAAATTTGCCACACCAGGCCTTTTTTCATTAGTAGACGGAAATGTCAGTGATCACGAATCAGCATGGCAAGAAATTTGATTCTGTGCAATTTCTAAAAATCTATTCACTTACCGATATTATACTAAACGAAAAGTGTTTCGAACGAAATCATTCAGTAAAATTAATAAAACTTATATCCTTAGTGATTTCATATTTTCCTACACCTGCTAGAATTACTATGAATTTGTGGACTTAAAAATCGCCACGCCAACGATATTCATGGCGAATATTTAGATTATGTTTCAAAAGACTTTAGTTTACGACTCTACTCATCCTATTGGTATAGCATGAATTCACAGTTAACAAAGACACCTTGACTTTAAGGATGGCCTTTAAGATATTGTTGTTGAGATTCCCACTATGAATGGACAATCATGTGTTATTTAGCAGTCCACACCCAACTTTGAATATTTGTTAAAGATTATGCGGCAGTGAAGCAGCATATTTTAAACGCTGATGTTATGTTTTTTATTATGATTATATTGACAGAACTTAGTAATGATGTTTAGCGAATTTATCGACAATTAGGAATATATTTCGAGATTTAGGAATGAAATGCATTAGCCAATTGACAACATTAAAAATTCTATAGCACATGTACAAGTTATAAGAAGTTTATTAATATAACGTTTTACTCTAGATAACGCATGCAAAAACGTAATGAAGTTGAGAGAGAGGTTGCTCTGCATAATCACATCAAACGCAACCTATTTCTCTGGTTCCTACGTTCTCCTCTCTCGAAAGACGATCTTGCAACCGGGAGTTAGCATTCATAACCTGAAAGATATCTCTGTTGGTAAGCGTCGTGATTTTGTGCATTCCTCTATAAAAAGACTGCCTAACGGTGAGCTTGAAATGCTCAAATCTCGATCCCCCTTCATATGAACAGGATAAGTCAAACTAAAGGGTGATGTAATTTTTGGCCTCAATTGATGGGTTCTCACTTGTCCCTTCTTCTTTAAGCCTTCAATTAGCTGATTGTCTGAAAATGACGTTGGATCAAGATTTTCCATTGTTCTTTGACCAAATTTTCGAGACTTCATTTTCAGTCTCATCTTCAGGGTTGACACAATACGCACAGAAGTAAAACACAACTTGTGACATTTGTCAACAAAATCTGGAGACCTTTCCTAATCTAGATCACTGCCAGGTATCCTTTCTTATCCCTCTCTTATCTTCTACCCAAAGAAAGAATATTCAAACATCCAGGCGATACAGTGATTGGGATGAATTTAGCTGATTCTGTAATGCCATTGATTAAAGAGAATTAATCTTCCCAGACAACCTTTCTTCGTGTTTTTACATTTTCCACAACGCCCTTTCCTCCTACTTTGCATCTGCCATATCAATACAGTAAATACGCACAGCGAATAAGCACCTAATTTAAGGCGCGAGACAGCCTTGCTCGTAACTCATGATTACGAACCAAGTCACTTTCCCGCGCTCATGCACTCCTATGTATAGGTGACCATATTAAAGAATTAATCAACAGACGAAAACTCGGCATCGACAGACGCAATCGGACGGCTTCAACTCCCGAAAAATTGCAATTATCAAAAACAAACGGTTCCATAAGCACTAAACCCCAAACATGAACTTCTCTCGTTCGGACGACTCTGGCCTTGTCGACGACTATCTGCATTATCTTATAGATACCTACTCCATCTACTGAGATGTTCGATAACGGTGACACAGAGAATCTGCATTGGCTCATCGTTTCATCAGCCATTGTCGTTCAAGCAATCAAAGACATTAAATATAAGAACCAATATGGTGTCTCCGTCTTTATGATTGCTCTTCTAGGTTGGAACCACTACACTCCGGTTGGTAATGCTATCAACAGATGCGTGAAAACTAACTATCTTCCTCCAGATTGGCTCAATTCGATCATCTCATATCAAATGGCATATCGTTGTTCTTCAAATTTAAAGATCTCCGCCCAGTAATTATTGCCCTTGCTTTCCTTCAAATCTTGGACAGAGTCATATATAACTTAATCTACCTTTTTATTAAGTCTCTAGATAGTTTCTTTCTCCTTGATGATCAACATGGTTTCCTAAATGGGAGCTCTTCCTCCACCCAATTAGTCAGTGTCCTTAACCACTTTTATTTCTCCATTTCAAAAGGTCATGAATACCTTCTCCTATTTCTTGATATCTCCAAGGCTTTTGATGTAGTATCGTTCTCGGCAACTGAATCTACCTTATTGAATTAGACAACTTGCTTTAGACTCTATACGTCACATATGGGGCATTTCGATATTTAATATTTCCCTTTCATGTTTACAGCTGCCTGTTACCAAGCCAAAATTTGCTCCACTAAATCTCAATTTATTTCAGCTACCTAAAGGAAAATTACGAAGAATAAATCTGAAGGTCGATGTCTGAAGCTGGATCTTCCTCGTCGTCTAACAAAGTCTCAATTTCGTTCAGCTGATAACAGCAAATCCTGCACACGGCACTGATATTATGAATCTTCACAAGCTTTACTGTAGTCGATTTCATCCTAGTCAAATGAAGTTTCTATTTTCAGAAATAACTAACACGAGTTGCTGAAAGCACTACCAACAACCTTATAGTTAAATATTTACTAGTCAACATTGCACTCAACTATAAATATCCATACTCTTTAATTGTATATTGATTTTGTGGTTGTTGGACCAGATGATCATTGTCGCCAAATAACATTTTATTAATATTTATTTATTATTTGCATTATTATGGATGAATAACACAAAGAGTAAATATCTAAATCTTCTGGTTGTGTAATCAAAATTTAGAATTTATTTATAGAAATGACAAATAACATAAAATATAAGTAAACTTTTTAAATAAAATAATTTACTTATAATTCAGAAACATCAAAATTTAAAGTTTAATGCGCAATTTTATATAGAATTATCTATATAATCAAAGCGTCACTTTAAAAACATATTAAAAGTTTTAGGAAAAGTAGAATGCAAAAATAAAACAAAAAATATCACATTAATTAAGTGTGACGAGTGTTTGCAATATGAGCTCACCTTCACGTGAAAATAAGCTTCGGAATATTTCCAAGTAATGCTTCTCGCTTTCAGTAACTTTCGCATTAGGACGACCTATATTAATTGAAAAAAGTAATAATTAATTTCGCGTAACTCAAAATATTATTGACAATACTGGATAAAAAGATCTGTTAAAAATTTACAATGATATAATTTTTCTTTCTTAACTAAAGGCAATCACATAAAGCAAATTTTATCAAAATAGCAACAATTATACTATCTAATAAAGAAAGTCTATCTATTTCCGCCACACTGACAGTTTACTTGTTAAAGACCAAACTTCCTCTAAAATCACTTATTTATTCACTTAAACTCAACAATGCAATTTACAGTAATTCTAGAGCACAATCCCGACTGGGCATGTATTCGGTTTCTCTCCAAATTTGAAGCATCGTTGTTTTCAGTTAGCAGAACCCATTATTATTTCTATGCGATTTGCAATTTTGACACTTCCCACATTGCTTAGTGGGTCATGATTTCCAGAATTCTTTTACAATAATAAACGAACTAGAGGTTAATAGACTGTACAGTTACATGACACTACAGTTGGAACGCCACTGTATACACCACTTGTATAGTTTTTTTGCATACTATTGATTCTAGCCTTGACATCAGCATAGTTGTTTAAAATTCTAACCTCTATACGTGTGGTAATATTGTTCTATATAAAAAATTTTTACAGCATATTTAATCTTTGAATGGCTAGTATTAGTTTGAACAGTTATATCTCATACCTATGGTTGGCAGATTTTCAATATAGAATTAAATTCGAATTATATATACCATTAACGAGTTAAATTAATTATAGCATGAAAACACTAAGACGTACATTAAAACTTATTTTATGAACATACAAGTAAGAGGCAGGAGTATATCTGGAGAAGAAATTTCATTATAGACAAATTGGTCACGACGATATCGCTCTTCAGCCCAAAGTGAAGAAAGCCCAGGATTAGTGACATTGGAAACTGAAATGAAAAAAAATTGTTAGAGAGACAATTAAAGAGTTTTAATAGACAAAGCAAACCAAGCTTGCCTGTAAGTTCAGTGTTGTTTAATATATCAGATACATGAATATCCAATTCATACTCAACAGTAACATTCTTTAGAATAATTTGATCAATCCCTGTTTTACTAAATATGAATTATAAAAATATACTTAGAAATGTGGCCTAAGCATTTTTGTTGACGCAGCATGCTCGTTTTTGCTTTTAAAAAATTCATACCAAATAAATTGTAATCTATCTGAAACTGAAAAATATATATTAGTCAATTACTTGCAAAAGAAACGGAATATGTGCTTCAAGCGGTTGAAAATTTTTATCCATTATACCACCACTTAGAAGAATTTCTGCCGCCTTGGGAACAGCAGCTGGATCAGTAAAATAAATTTTCAAGAACGTAGTTTCCCGATTACTAAATCCATATATCGATCTGGAATGCAAATTAATACCCTACTTCGCTGTAACTATATCAATGTGAAACACAAGCATATCGCTGCTATTGCCCGAGTCCATAGTTCTATATAAGGCTTTGTCCAATTGAAACGCAATGTTTGTCAAGACCGTTTCATTTATAATGGAAGAATATGGTATATAAAGGTATGGCAACGCCCCATGGATGTTAACGCATATTTTTGAGCCTTAAACTAATCAAGAAAAAAATTACCAGCAGTGTCAGAACCGAAAACACGAATAATTGGCAGCTTAAGAACTGCTTTTGCTCTTAGCTTTGACATACACGCATCATATCCTTTGAGCGGCTTAGAAAAATAATAGTCAAGACAAATTATTTTCACAATCATTCGATTATTATATATAAGGAAATAAAAATAAAACAGACGAATAAATATTTCAAAAATCCAAAACTAATGTAATATGAAAAATAAAAAAATTATAAAAATTAAAAATATTTTATTATTTAGGAAATATTTCTGAAGAAAACAGAAAATATTTTTATAAAATATTGTTACATTTTGTTTAAACTGCAAAAATAAACATATATTTTAGTTGCAATAAATTTAAATAACCGGTATAATTGCAAAGGAAAATTTCCGTACAAAATATAACGACACAAATCAATGACCGACATATTGCGTAAATTAAATTCAAATTTATTTACGTTGAATCAATGAGAAAAAAGCGACATTGCCGTTTAACCACGTTTAACCAATAGTGTGCAAGTAAACATATTGCATGCTATTTAAGCACGGTAATTTACCATGCAAGTCAGTTGGTCGTATCTGCGTTCTGCCTCGTGTTACACATGTGCGTGCTGTCGGCTGTCAATACCTACGCTGGATATTGATTTGTTTCACCAACAATTGGCAACATTCGTGACTCACCGTGTTGCTCTTCAACCAGCAAGACGAGCCAATTAATGCAGAACTTCAACCAAGTTGTCCACATCGTGATAACAACAGCAGGAACCACAACCAGAGTCCACCAAGGAACAGAACATCAACTTACATATATATAACTTACGAGAACGCCGCCAAGGCCCTGTTAAGGGCCCCCCTATCAGTAACTAATCTCTATTCAGAGCACCTTAACCGAGTTTGTAACGTCGTACGGCATTTACTTGAAGCCGGGGCGTTTACGAAATTGGCGACCGCGCCAGGATACTGATTATTATTCTGATATTTTGGTATAAATAAAATTGACTACCTTTTTCATCTATTTGGGATAAAAATCGATTAACATTTGCGTTTTTCTCTACCGTGATCGTGGTTTTCTGGAATTCTGTTGGGTATATATATTCGTGGATTTGTGATTTTTTTGGGGGGTATAATAATAATAAACGGAGCCTCTGTTCTTCTTTCCTACGTACAAAACGGCACCGTACGTACTGTTCTGCGCTCATTCAACTGTGGAAAATAATAATACATTGGCATCAAAGGCCGACGGGGCCTCTGTTCATCTTTCCTACGTACAAAACGTGCTTTTGTTCTGCGCTCATTCAACTGTGGAAGCTGTTTGTGGGTAAGCGTTTCGTTAAAGTATATTTATATATTTTCATATTGCTTATAAATTTATGCTTTTAAGATCCCGTAAGATTGTTAAAATGTCAGGTCCAATTTTATATATTGATGTTCCTGTTTGGGATGGAGATAGTGAGCTATTCTTTATGCGCGTAGACTCCGCTTTCTCCCCGTTTCCTGATTATGACAGTCATCAAAAACTGTCGAAGGTTTTTGCTAAACTACCTTCTGAATTGCAGCGACGGATTTATCCTAAGCTTGAGGCCATTAGGAAGCTACCTAATCCCATTTTGGGTCTACAAAACGAAGTAGAATCCTTGCTTGGGCCCACAGAAACTGAGCAGATAATAAACAAATATGCGCAGTTAGATATGCCAAATCTTGGCCCCATAGAAATACTGAGGGAATTACGGAAACGTTGGTATAAAACCAACATTTCTGACCATGAGGCTAAGGTTGTTTTTATTAACAATCTTCCCAAACATTAAAACTCTTTGCCAGACAGCTCCCCAACACTCTCTCTATAGATGACTTATCTGAGAGATGTGAGTTAGAATATAGGGTTTTGGAACCAAAAGTGAATCCATCATCCTTTTCTTCACCCCCACAAGATGATAGAATCTCCTCCTTAGAGAGAACAGTGGCGAACATGGCCAAAGTTCTAGAAGGATTGGCCATTACCAAATCCGAGATAAATCAAGTGAATTCTCGACCAAAATTCGTTTCCAAGTCAAATTATAATGGTAGGCGGCGATCGAGATCTCCGCAATCCTTTAATAAATATGCTCCAAAGAACTGGTGTTATAACCACCAGAAGTTTTTTATGCTTGCCAAGTTTGTCTTTGTCGTTCCGAAGAATTTCCGAATGAGTGTCAATTTCCACAGCTGACGGAGAGGACAACAGACCACAGGCACAAGGGTGCATCAGTATCGGGAAACGTCTGGCGCAGGAAGTAGAAGACCGTACTTTCTGCACATCAACGGCATCAACGGCGCTACAGGGAAGAAGCCAACTACAATCCGACATCCCTGTCGACTCTTTTCGTCCACGCCGAATTTTTCACATAGAGAACCAAACAGACAATGCCAGTCGCAATCACCAGCCTACTTGTTTGCATGACCCGGCCAAACAGCCAAACGAACTTCTGCACCTTCTTGATTTCAAAACTGGCGAAGAGTACATCGTAGACACAGGTGCGGCAGTCTCAGTTCTCAAAGGTGATTCAATGGCCGAGATGTCGCTAGGCGTTCTTCTCGCAACAGCTACAGGCGAGCCCATACCAACTTATGGCTGCCAATACCGCACACTCAACATAGGTCTACGACGTGAATTTTCCCACAACTTCATCATTGCCAAGGTCTCACATAATATAATAGGCCTTGATTTCCTTCTAAAATTTCGGCTCATTGTTGATCTTGCCAATCAAAAGATCATCGACCCCTCCACCGGACTTGAACAAAGCTTTTGGACACTTGCCTCCGAGCGTTTGGAGTTACAGGTCATTCAGCCAACCCCAGTGCATCATTCAGCAGAGATATCAGCAGCTCTTCGAAAATACAAATCGCTTTTCGATCTTAACAAGTCAGAGCTACGAGTCACCAATACGATGCACCATATCGTCACAACAGGACAACCAACGCACTCCAAAAGTGACCGAAACCCCCTGTGAAACTGTTAGCTGCTCTAGAGGAGTTTTCAAGATTATTTGAAGACCATCGAAAAGTTCAAGGGTGTCACCACTGCACTTGGATCATACAGAACCTGTGTAGATTATTGCAAGCTGAATTCTCTGACTAAATCCGATGCAAATCCTATTCCGAATATAAACACCTTGCTTGATAAACTCAGCGGTAGCAATTAATTTTCAGTGATTGACCTCAGACAAGCCTACCACCACATTTAGGTAGCGCCAGAAGATATTGAAATAACTGCGGTCATCAGTACATTTGTCTTTCGAATACCAGTACATGAATTTTGGTCTTAAGTATGCTACTGAGACATTATAAAGGTTCATGGAAAGGTACAATGCGACGGTGCAACTTACTGTATGTCATATCTCGATGGCATAAAGCTTTTCAATCCATACCTATAATCTCACGCCAAGCATTTACGAAATGTTCTCTTACACTTATCCAATCACGGACTCAATATCAAGTGTGACAAGATGCAGATTGAAAATATATCCGTCAATTTCTTAGGGCTTCTTATTATCCAACAAGGTATACAACTTTGTCGTCAAAAGAAAATTCGATCAAGGATATTTAGTCACCTAACACTTTAAATGAGTTAGAGAAAATTTGCGGAGTTCTTAACTACTATCGCATGAACCTTCTTGGCCTATGAAAACAACTTTACCTGTTATTTAGGCACCAGCGGAATCGAGAAGAGCTTAGAAGACCCTTTAACATTTGTTGTTCGACTGAAACGCGGAATTACTCCGTCTCGCTATCAAATTCTTGGCAAATGCTAAAATTCTAACTCATCCAGATTTCAAACGATCATTACTGCTAACAACAGATGCTTCTGAGTTTGCTATTGGGGCCATTATGGAACAATATATCGACGGAGTTTGGAAGTCTATTAGTTTTTAATCGCGTTCGCTGTAATAAGTAAATACCAAATACGACATTTTAGATCAAGAACTCCTCGCCATCCACGAGGCGGGGCGCAAATTCATCATCATCATTAGTAGCAGCAGATTTGTTGTTTTTACAGATAATGCACCATTAGTTGGCATACTACGAAACGCGACTTCAACTACCACACAGTACTCTGCCAGAGTAGGAAGGTTGATAGATTTACCTGATCGCCTGCGGCTTTACCTCTTGGCACAATTTCTGCAGAGGAAATCACTAATAGTTTTATATCTGCATGAATAGCACATTATGATGTTCCCCACTAGGTCATTACTAATAGAGATACATGCTTCCCATTCGTTTCCTAACCACCTTGCTGTTCATGGGGTGCAATTTACGACAGATTAGTACCTACCACCCACAGTCCAACGGTACAGTAGAGGAAATACATAGGGAACGAAATGCAGCTTTTGCATCCTCGTTCATTAATGGAAACTGGGTCGAAGCATAAACTGCAAAGTTCCCTGTAATACATTCCCGTAATCGCGAATCTATCCAAATGTCTGCGTCACAACACCTCTATGGCTTAAAATAACGCTTGCCTAGGCAGCTTCCACGTTTACTAACCGCACATAATGACCCAGAAGTCGAAGCTTCTCGTCTTTGACTTTATTTCAGTAAAATGTCTGCCCATCAGTCGATAAATTCTTCTCGGCCAGTCTTCGTTCATCCGCAGCTCCATATATATACAAGAACGTTCTCGTTCGTATCAACGCTGCCGTTGCAACATTTCAACCCATATATTGTGGCCCTTACCCTATTTCGTTCAGACAACATAAACATTTTATTATCATGCAACGTGTGATACCTATTTCAGTAAGCATAGACAGGTTGAAACATTTTATCAAACTGCCTGATCCTGGTGATATACAAACATCTATATGCGTTTCAAGTTCTACATGCTTACAATTTAAACCAAGTAATGAATTACAATGTATTACGTGTAACTAATAGAATTTGTTCACATTAATTGTTCATTGTTTAACGCATCACTTGGTAATTTATTTTTGCGCACTACTTGCACTTTATTTCACTTGACGTGATCACCTCGTATGAATCCACATGATCGATTTTTAAAAACTCACTTGTCTCACGCTGTATAACCAGCTGTTCATAGCTAACAACTGTGTAGCGTCTGTGATCAGTTTTACGGTATTATTTCATTTCTACGGCAATGCCTGAGTAAATATTTGTTTAACATTTAATTTTCATGTATTGTTTATACACTATAATGTTGCACCATGTGGCTCACGCCTGAGTACACACTTTCCTATTTTGATATGACCAGCTACTTAGAGCTAACGCTTTGTGTAAAAACAAAACGTATTCAGCGTATTTATATCATAGTTTAGGCAATTATCATGCATACCACAACTTCAACAGTTACGTATTTGACATATATACTAACAAATATCATCAACCAAAATATCGAGCACACACTAGCTCCTTTGATCGTATCGAACTCTCATTAACAGCCTTCCAGCCTGTCCAGGTATTAGATAAAACCTGGCATCATCAGTTGCAATCCACATTTCAATTTTCACGCTGCAGTTCTAAAAATATATCAACAATGCCCTATTTCATTTCACGAAGTATGACTATTTGTATAGCAATTAATAGTGGTTAATTGCTATCATATCATTTTTCAAGCAATTAACGATTATGCACTAACCAGCAACAGCATATTGCGATATATTTTGGTCAATATATGGACAGAATTTTAACCAGTTTATAAACTGGGTTTGAGCTCAGCCCTACAGTAACAATCAAGCCTCAAGAAAAAGAATTTTTTCTTTCTCCTTTTTTTCTCAGAGAGGAAAACGATATAACAGCTCAAATTATGTCGGCGATATTCTGTCAAAAATAAATTAAAAAGTTAATGCGCTGGACCAATAATAACACGCCACCTTTCGTTGACATATTATGTTCAACTTGGCATCTATTTAAGCACGATGTAATTACCACGCAACACATTATGCTCTACTCGCTACCTGTGATTGCTGTCGCCTTTTCTGCTGCAGTCACTAGTTACGCCAAGAGCTCTACTTGCGTTTAACACGTTGCATCATTAATTCGAGTAGTCTTCAATGACCTTGATATTCTTCTTGCTGTTCATCCAGTCATGCGTATTCGATCATTTATTCATCTGATTTCTACGTGTACTAGACTTCTCGGTGTTGTCGCTGACCCTTAACAAGACTATTCGAGGCCCTCAAACATTAATTAACATAACTTGCATTGTAAATTCTATTTGTTCACGTGCATCTGCTCAAAGAATCTCCCGTCAATGAAAAGGACGCAACCAGCTAGTGTCTAAATGGACTTCTGTACATCCACATTCTGCTAATACTTATAAACTCTTACGGCATTTGCGATGTACGTCTCCCAGGCCTTATTAAGTGCAGCCAACAATAACTACTCACTGCGGATTCTAATTTTGTTTTATTAGTAACATTGCATGCCATTCTAGCCAGAACGATATAGTATCAACTCGAATTCTGTGCAATTTACAAACGCGTGCTGCGTTAGGCAGTTTATTTTTGTGATCATGAAAAGGCCTAGGTAAACATTTATTCTTTAACAGTGCGATTATTTTGAGTATCAAAGCAATGATAGTTGTCCAGAAGTTCTTCTAGTAGATGTATCTAAAGTAGTTGATGCATGGTATGGAAATTTCTTTCCTGAAGTTTTGTTGAGTCATGCTGACGATCTGCGACAACAACAAGAAGTCTTTCAAAGATAGAAATTCGATAATAAGTTATATGAAAATGATTACCTGTATTTGTATACGAAAGGGATTAACGTTACTGACGGCAAGTTGTGCTAGTGCAACAGCTTGTGTAAAAACGCAAATAATACAGCAAGCGTAGGTATTCAACCAATCAGAAGGTAATACAGATTTCTGATCGCCAACTGGTCATAATTTGATGCGTAGGAAAAGTATTGCGTTTATATTATTGCAAGTTGCATTCAATTGGTTAATAGTGGGTCAGATGGTGTGCGTTCTCATTTGTCCAGGGTCAGTTAATAAAATTGCGTTTTTCATTTGAAATTGTTAACAAGATGTCAGCGATATAATTTGACACGTTACAGAATTCTACTCTCTGCAAGAAAGGGAAAAATTTTCCTCTTGTAGCTTATTGCTTGGTACTGTAGGGAAGCGTTTGAATGACGGTAGATTTGCTAAGTTTTTCGACGATTTGTTAAATAAAATAGGATTGGTGTTAACTTCAAGCTCGCGAACTTGATTAAAAATCGTTAACAAAACCCACGAAATTAATAATTGTATAATAATTGTTTGTATAACCTATATGCATATCATTAAACAGTGCGTAAATTTATACGAACGCCTCCCAACAGAACCAAGCAATAATCTCCAGGAGGAAATTTTCTTTTCTCTTATTCCAGAGAGAACAATTGTGTAACAGGTCAAATTATTTCACTGTCATCTTGTAAACTAACTGAAATAAAATACACAATTTCATTAACTGCCATCAAACCAGGCCATTAACCAATTATGTGTAACTTGCAAAAATATAAACGCAATGCATTTCCAACGCATGTTGTCTTTTTTGTGTTTATACACAAGTTATTTCACTAGAATAGCATGCCGTTAGTCACGCTAATCTCTTTCTGATGTAAATACAGGTAATCCCTAACAAGTAAACTTATCGAATTTCTACCTTTGACAGATTTCTTGTTGCTGCCACAGATCATCAGCATGACTCACAAAAACTTCAACAAAGGAATTTCCATACCCTGCATCTTCTAAAACGACCATTGTCGATCAGGGCGCTATATAAGCCGGACTACCTGATTACTGAGGAAGTGAATTGAAGAACATTTTTTATTGCGTACAGCTATGATAGGTGAGAAACTTTTCTCAATTTCTGAAAATATTATTTTACAAAATAACATCCCAAATTACGCGGATTCCAAAGTGTTCTTCGAAGCTATAGACAAAAGAGAATTACGCGCAACTGATATTGTAGTATGCAAAATTCTTAATTCCCGGCTATATAATAAATTTATACTTCCAAACATGATTTAATTATGAATTAAAATAACAAATGCATTGCAATGGTTGATTAAATAATATGCATAAATTAGTGACTGTTCATCAAAAGTAATAATTTAATGCTTATAAAAGAAACGCTCTAATTTTATATATTTTAAATAGAATCAAAATTAAATGTTCCTCTGCAAATCTAGAGTAATTTCAAAGACAATTTTTAAGATAATGTACATCAGTTTCTTGTTGCCAGTACAAACATACACAATGTGTTTTATTATATAATGCGTTTTAAAACTTACCTTTAAACTGTAGTGGGCAAACGTTTATAAAACAAATATTACGTACACGTTTCAACTTAACCTGCAACCAGTCTGGCGAAGAAATATATAATGTTATATTGCACAGCGTTTTAACAAACCTTATGTCTACTTCAATGGACAGTAAATGGTGAAATGTAAATATCGTTCTGTACATTTTTTATTTTGCAAAGCGTTTATGTGTAATGTGCCATTAGTTCTACGTTTAAGCAGCACACAAATTAAGCTAGACTATTATCTTTTTCATTTTCAATTTTGAATCTTCCATTCTTATGTCATTCATAGAATTTATTAAGCAGTTCTTCGGCATGCCTATGGCTTTCATAAACGAAACATATGTCATCACCATTATTGATGTATAGTTTTACTCTATATAATACATAAAAGTGCTTTCTTCTATCATGCCCACAAACATACCTAAACTGAACAAAGAAAGTATATTTTTCAATAGTGCTTTACTCAGTATAAGATTGGAAAATTTCTCCTGATCATAATGAAATAAATAGTTTTATTTAAAGCGACATTAGTAAATTATGATGCAATGTCAAGCGAAAAAAACCCAATGCTTTTCAATGATCAATCTTTCTATTGTTCGAAAAACTTCCAAAGAATCTTTCAAATTGCATACAGATAATTTCTTTCTTACCAGTTGGCAAATAAATCTGTTAGCGTATTTTTCATTAAATCCAATGGTCTCAACGAAATACCATGTTTATGCGTTTTTGATAAAGCGCATAATCTAGGTATCTGTTTACCAACTGGCCTCAGTTGTTTTTGCTCGGAATGTATGTTCCGTCTATCCTTTATCAAATAGGAAAACCGTGTCGAAATGTCCACATCTGTTGCATTAAAGTTAGTGTCAGTTTTAAATTTTAGACCACAAATAGAGCAATTTATCTTATAAAAATATTCATCCCTATCTATGAAGACCAAGCCAGACGCTTTGTCTGGTAAAAGAGTAAAATGATTAAGGTCTTTGGCCATTCCTAGTAAAGTAGACATGTGATTTTACCGAAGGAGATTACGTTGATTGTGGTTAATTTTAATATTGGTAATACATGTCACCGAGCTTTATATTAATGCGTCATTGGTTGGCATCATAATCAGTCTTAAATTAAATAGTTGATTGGAAAGTGATTTATACTCTGGTTCAGTAAGTAAATAATCTTCCTTTATTGTAAGGAACAATATTTTCATAAGCGAGAGCCTTTCAGAATTCTAAAGATAAGTATAAATGGCATGATATCATAAAACGCGTTGTACATACTTACACAGTTTATAAGAAACCCGTGTATATTCACTTACAATACAAAGGTGAAGAGACAATGACGTGCACAAGAGGTAGGTTGCGTTCCGCTTTGGCGCTTAAATATTTTGTAGGTGAATTAATTTTCATAGCATCTGATACCAAACTTACACTACCTATTGGAAATGACAAAGTTCAACTTTAATTTGCATCTATAATTATTTATAATTTGAATTGCACCTGTGGACAATCATATGTAGGAAGTTGCACCTGAAGAATGAATTCACGTTTTTCGCAGAATATAACAACTTGCTACTATAGTAGTATATCATTTTGACAAAATTAATTCAATTTTTAAGAAGTAACGTGCAGCATTGTGACAAAATTGAATTTTTAAAAAATACCAATAAAATTAGAATGAAGAAAAATAAGCCTTCTTACATGAAGTATGCCACAAAATGCATAAATTTCGTTTAGAAATAAAATTAAAGTAAATATAAAAAATGAAATAAGCAGTTATTCTTAATAAACTTTATCAATATTGTAATTAGAGCGAAAGTGTCTTTTAAATTTTTTTCGTTTAATAGCCCTCTTTATTCTGGAATAGTGATTTAAAGATCAGTAATTGGAAGCAGTGCAAGCATAAGTCTGGTAAATGAAACATTGCGTGTCTTGTGTATTTTTGCATATGATTCAATATCCGCTAGGTTTTGCCAAATACATTAAAAGCACCTTTAAATTACGGTGACAAACTATGGTTGCAATTACTTATTAGAATATAAACGAAATAGGTTTCTATCAAACACTTTGCCAAATATTATGGCATATGGGATATTTTTCAATATTATTTTCTTACTGTAAACAGTATAATATACAAGCGATATAACAAACCAGAACTCAGATATATTATAAAATGAAAATATTAACGATAAGTATTTGGCTAGGGAACTGATGTATTTGCCCGACGGTTAACTAAAGTGCTGCTATTCCAATGAATTATTGCACTGCAACAAAATAGCGAGTAATAACACACGTAAATTGTTTATCTATTGATCAATCGGAATGGTACATAGCATTTATTTTTTATTCTATGTTGCATTCATCAATGTCATTTTATTTTGTACTAAATTCTTGTGTAGTTATAAGATTTCTTTCAATGTAGTCTACAAATTACTTAAAAAATTGGTTGGTATTATTTGCGTACTCCTATCTATAATAAAACACAATGTAATAACGATTATGCCCTTTTAGTTAAAGAGTAAATTAAAAATTATCGAATTTGTCAAAGAATTTTGAAGAGAATAGCCTATAAACAACAACTTTAATGATAAAGCATTAGTAAGATACTATTTGAATTATTTTATATGGGTAGTTCTACTAAATTCATTCAAACTATACTTAATTTGACAACGGTATTTAAAAACGGTTTAGATCAGTGTTAGTACGCCATTAGTTTGTGCATATCTGGAATCGGTGATATTCTCAGCATCAATGTTTTACTTCTACGTTATAATTGCACCATTATTAGGGATAAAACAGGGGGACAATTTTAAATTCGAAGAATGCATTACTGTCAAACTGGTCATTTATTTAGATACTGCTTGTGGCGGAGAACTAATATATGTGCAATTATGTATTAGGTGATGCGAACCTAGTAACAAATTAGTTAAATTATGACCAGAAGGATAAAACAAAGGCAGCATGAACAGAAAGTGTAATCTCCTGTAAATTCGTTACGTATTTATGGGCGATTCATCAGTAGGAGCCGGTATTACGCCCTTTAACCACTATATATTTAGGTAAGGAATTTGGGAAAATAGGACGGTACAGTCTCCTAGACGAATGTGTAACCCAGTGGGAGTGAAGCTAACACCATAAAAAGTTTCAATAATGCGACTTCAACGCTAACTCTCTCTATAAAATAAATGTATCGAGTCTGTAAAGGATAACAACACAATGGCTATTGTGTCAGTAGCCGACACCAAAATTATAGTACCGAAAAGTTACATGGTACTAACACTATGGTTGCTGAGTCAGTACTCGGTGCCAAAACAATGGATTTCAATATATGCTATAATTAATTAAAATTGAGAAATTAAAATATTTATGAACACCTGTTACTCCAGTAAATTCATACACTCTGGACTTGATCGATATCGGTTATCACATTTCGCGGTAATCAAGATATCAATCAATTAAATATATAACAGTTATATACTTTTTTGGCGGAGAACTAATATATGTGCAATTATGTATTAGGTGCTGCGAACCTAGTAACAAATTAGTTCAGTTGTGTCCAGAAGGATAAACCAAAGACAGCATGAACGGAAAGTATAACCTCATGCACTTTCATTTCATGCTTACTGACGAATCATCAATATGAGCCGGTATTACCCCTTTAACCACTATATAGTTGGGTAAGGAATGTGGGGAAATACTACGGTACATATATTTGTCATTTTAATTATTATTTTAAAGCATGTAAGAAAATGAAATCATGCTCCATGATTTTGTGTTTTCTATCACTTTAGATGATTATAAGTTGACGTGAATACTAATTCACATGGATTTTAATTTTGGTTCAATTTTTATAGTTTATCCTCAATTAAGGGAATTTTGATTGAAATATCTGTTAATTTATCAAAGCCTTGATGACAATACATTAGTAGCCGATAATAAAATCCTTGCATTTGCATGAAATAACTTTAAATTACTTTCAAATAATTTGTGCACTTGTGTACGTAGAGTATTTTAAAAGATTTCTGTACAACTGCTAGATTTTTTTATAACCATTTTAATTATTTTTCCAGACATTTAACATCCATGGAAATAGATGCCGACGAAAGTGTTTATCACCATCATAAATGACAGGGAAATTAATTTCAACTTTACTGAACAGGACTTTGAAAATATTACGAGTAATCGGTCGCTGACGATTGTTGCACCACATGCGTCTCTATAAGAATAGAAATGGCGACAGGGCTCTAAGCTGGGCACGTCTGCTTCCGAGTCTGTGTCTCTAATGACTGAGTCACCCCGCTGCACACTGAAAAAATCTTTTTATTCATATACTAACTAATGTTTTGAAGTACACTTAATTAGAACGAAACCGGTCTACTAGATGAATTGCCGTTTCTACATTGTACAATTCTTAGTTTATACCTATAATATATATATATATATATATATATATATATATATATATATATATATATATATATAAGAAGATTTGTGTATATACCACAAGCTCAACCTTGGTTTAAAAATTGTTATCACCAAACTCGCAATCAACGAACGTTTAATTTTTAAATTCACTTGTGTGTATAACATTAACTGTGACATATAATCAATGAAGACTTTTCTGTTGCACGTTTATGGGCATTTATGTTAGGTCGTAATTAATAGCATTTTAATGAATACGCCCAAAACTTGTACTGCAGCTGATGATGCGCTGTGGTTGTGCCGTAGACGCCGTGGAATATAAACGGCTTATAATTATAATCAAATACAGTTTCATGTTTTACACTGATGATTTTTTTGCGACGAGGTAATCTGGCCTTATACTCTTTATTGGACGGTCGTCTTTAATTGTGAAAAAATTCTGTAGAGACTCGTGCGGAAGCAGAAGCTTGTTTTCGTGTCATCAAGCCAAATTATGTGCTCGTTCATTATTAAAAATTAAGTGCATGGCTGAAAATTGTTCGCAGGAAACACTTTCTCACACAACTGTTAAATTTTGCTTCGTTTTATAGAAAATTAAGCGTCCATCATTCTAGTATCCAATAGATCACTTAAGGATTTTTGTTTGTTCTACCCAAATTTAAATCTATCTCGAATGTGCCCAATTAGACCACAAGGCGCCGCACTAGTAGAATCATTGTTATGTAATGGAATTCGTGTGCATATTCAAGAATGGTGATACATTGCTTGTAATAATAGTCAATTTGATTTAAGACGACGCGCCGCGTGAAAATTTGTTTCAAGCCTACTTTTCACGTGTCTGGATGATTTAGATCATATTTGAGGCAAAGTTTTCAGGCGTATGCCATGCTCATCGTGTGCAGAAAATTCGTAAAAGCTTCGCTTTTGCTGATAGCTTCATGAAAAATGGTGTGGCTTCCAGAATTTGACTTAGCTTTAGTCCTCAATTATGCGTAAGATTTAGAAATACAAATGCCTGAATGTTTATTGTTTACTGGCGTAACATTTAATATACCACTTTGCTTTCAATATATATGCAGTGCAGTTCGATCCTCGCTAGTCAATTTGCCGTCGTACTCAGAACACGGTCATGGAAGGGCGTAACGCGTCAGTGCGTGTAACTGGCGGTAGTTTAGTTATGTTTTTTGACGACTGGTTAAATCCAAGGGGATTGGTGTTTACTTCAAGCTCGCAAACTTGATTAAAAGAATCTTTACCACCACCCGCGCAATCAATTATTGTTTAATTGTATTGTCTATATATATGTGTGTGGGGAAAGCAACAAACAGTTAATGTTCGGGTCTGCATAGCAATTGTGCAAGCGACATTTCTACTCATGTACAATGTATGCGAGATTACTAGAGGTTAGAATTGCATATCTCATACTGCTTTCCAAATGAACGCGATGCAGCTTGATCCTCGCTAGTCAGTTTGCCGTCGTACTCTGATGATGTTCATGGAAGGTCGAAACGCGTCAGTGCGTTGCGGCTAGCGGTAGTTTTGTTACGCTGTTCGACGACTGGTTAAATACAATGGGATTGGTGTTTACTTCAAGCTCGCAAACTTGATTTATAGAATTGTTACCCCCACACACGCAATAAATTATTTTTTAATTGTATTGTCTATATATGTATGTGGCGAAGCTACAAACAGTTAATGTTCGTGACTGCATAGAAATTGTGCAGCTGACATTTGCAGTTACGTACAATGTTTGCAAGACTACTAGAGGTGAGAGTCGCATATCTAATTTTGCTTTCCATATATATGCAATGCGGTTTGATCCTCGCTAGTCAGTTTGCCGTCATACTTTGATGCTGATCATGGAAGGTCGAAACGTGTCAGTGTGTGCGACTGGCAGTTCATTTTTTTATATACAATGGGTTTTGTGTTTACCTGAAGCTCCAAATCTAATTTAAAGAATGGTGGCTTAGACTGACTGGTGGAGCCATAATGTATAACAAAATTGTCCTTATACACTTTTATTTCTTTCATTCATATTATGGTGTCAACTTGTTGATTGAGATAGTTTTACTTTTATGTCTTATTGAAATCTTCTTTTCTTGTCGTTGAGCACAAAGAAAAATTGGTTACGTTTATAATTTCAAATTATTATTTACGACACAAAAGCCATTGGAATTAGTAATTATATATAAATTGGGTAAAGTTATATTCTGCATTCTAACCTTTTAACGTTTACCATTTTTAATCTGTTAACTTCCTTTTTATATATCGAATGTTAACTGGAAGATATTGTTTTAGGAGGAAAAAATAACGTTTAAGTGATAATAAAGTTTATTCCTATGTTTTCAATGCTCCTAAGTATCAAAAGTTTGACCATAGTGCTGTATTTATTATAACGATGTTCATATGACATCGCTCAGTTTTCATATCAAACAATCAATTTGATGTCATACAGGTTGGGTCTTTTCAATTGTTATATATGCGGGTTCTCATAAAACCATGCAATCAATCGCCATTTAGAAGCAGGTATACTATTGACATCCATTGTGTGTGATGTAACGGAGGAAATCAATCGCAAAATTCATACCGTCATTCACATAAACAGAAACTTGCCCAGTAGCCTTATTTTCAGCAACAGCAACTGCACAAATTTGCAAAGCATAATATTTTACGGTGATAAATAATTTTTTGCAAATACTAAACAGTTAACATTAAACACATTATAATTGCTATTGAATAAAAGTATCTTCAAAACATGGACATTAATCCTAGTGGTTGCGTGTGAAAAATAAAACCATCAGGGTGTGTAAGGAAGATGCTGACTTCGATATGGAGACTGACAAAAGAAATTTATCTAATAAAAGTCTTATCAGGTAATGTGATTAAGAAATTGGTGATATATAACACTGTGATGTCATCTAATGTATCTAAAATCTCAATGACTCAAAATCTATTTTTAAATTGTGATTGTAAAACTTTATTTATTGATTAAATAAAACCATGCAATATTCTGAAGTAGAAAATAAAATTTTAGTTTAAGTAGATGAATGATAATTTCTTACACGTTATTAGGGATTCTTTAAATCAAGTTTGCGAGTTTGAAGTAAACACCAACCACATTGTATCTAACCAGTCGTCGAACAACATGACAAAACTACCGCCAGTCGCACGCACTGACGCGTTTCGATCTACCATGAAGATCATCAGAGTACGACGGCAAACTGACTAGCGAGGATCAAACTGCATTGCGTTCATTTGGAAAGCAGAATTAGATATGCAGTTCTAACCTCTAGTAGTCTCGCATAGATTGTACATGACCGGAAATGTCGGCCGCACAAATTCTATGCATTCACGAACATTAACTGTTTGCAGTTTTCGCAATGAATATTACTCGGAGTCTGAGTAAAACCACATTTTTATGTTCCCTGTCTGCTTTCCAAAGACCTACTAGCAAAAAGTATCAGTTAATGTAAAAATGAATGCGATATCGCGTAAAAGTTTGACCGGGCATAAAAAAGGATTTATTGCAAGCGAAGTAAATGATGATTGAAGGTAATGAGAATAACAGACCTAAATTTACTCCAAAAAATTAAGAATAAATTATTATTAACTACAGGTAAACGGGGTTGGGTGTCAAACTCCGCAGGACACGTTCTTACAAAATCCAATGTCCATAAAATAGTATTGCCTAATAGTCTGTCGTGTATTCATCTTTGTAGGTGAGTTTTGATTTAAAAATCGCCAAAAGCAATGGAAAAGTTCAAAATCCGTATCACGGAAGAAAACAATATCATATGATTGGATAAAACTAAGGTGTGGTTTGCTTGGAATGCAGCATTCTTTTTCCCATTTCGCATAAAGCAAAATGAAACATACCGTGAAATTCCTCAAGTCTCTGCTATATATCAAACGGATATGGGCTATTATCAAATGAAGTCAACAATTTTAAAAATCTAGTTTGTGAGCTTGATTTAAAAATTGTTACCACCACCCGGGCAATCAATTATTGTTTAAATGAAGTCAACAATTACTTTAGAAAACGATTAGACCTTAATGAATAACGCGAACTTGGAAAATGTAGACCAATTCTAAGCTTCTTCTAGTAGTGTTACAGAAAATTTATACAGATATTGTACGTAGCAATAATTTTAATTTAAAAAAATTACTAAATTGTATTTAGCACAAATGCCAGTGTAATTCTTACTGAAGTATAGCATATGTTTCATTTAATTCATAAGACGAATATTAAGAATTTTACACGAGTTAAATTTAACAATATTTATCATAATGCTTACTCTTAAAATATTAAAATTCATTTTTTCCTTTTATTCATGAAAATTATCGCACCTTACATTATGCTATTCTGTTTTAAGGAAATTATTTATTGTGAATTTGACTTAATTTAAACCTTTTTATATTTGAGACAGTTAAGTTATAATACACACACACATATATATATATATATATATATATATACATATATATATATATATATATATATATATATATATATATATATATATATATATATCTATATAGCATCGCTGAAATAGCTATAGAGGCAATCTCAGGGCCTTACGGCGCTGTAGGCTTTCGGTTCATTACAGCGCTCAAAGAGAGTGATAGCAGAGCAGAAATACTTAAATGATTTATATTGCGTGTCATTTTTTGTAAACTTATTTTTTTCTTGTTGTGTAAAACAAGGCTTTTACAATCCATTTCGCGTGTGCTTTGTTTCTAGGACAATTTCGGCGAGTACTACGGTTCACACCTGTGTGCCAATTCATCATTAAATTTGTTCAGTCAATCATTGCCAATTGATGTTAATCGAATTTTCTACTTAAGAATACTAGTAATGGTTAAGGGATTCCACGAGTAACGCACGTGTTGACCATGGTTATGCTATCTACTTGGAGGCTTCATAATTTCCTTTACATTAATATCCGTCAGTCAATCAGCCTAGTTAACAATAGTCTATCACGTGGCCTACAGGTTTATCAGAGTGTGCAACTAATGTACCATAGAATTCATTTGTATTAGATAATTGTAAGATACGAAAATTTACATTTGGAAATTTTTGGGAAGATGCCGCATTTCTAACCAAAGTATTTGTAAAAAATTTTACACTCAAATGAATAATATATTTTCTATTATTTTGATAACATCCGGTGAAATAGAAATAAGCCACAAGTAAAGATAGCAACACACTGTGCTTAAACGTCTACATAATATTCGGAGTGAGTCGAAAATTTCTAATTAAAATCGTCATGGGGTAAAATCTAGGCTACTATCAGGGAATTGTCCAATACCGACCAAATATTGGTTTTGAGGAATGAAATTTTTTAGCATTGTGTAGGATATGAAACCATATTTATACACTGAAATAATTATATATTTCTAGAGAACACACAAAAAGTTATATATATATATATATATATATATATATATATTTATTGATATGAGTTGGAATAGCAAGATTTTGAAAGATCAAAATGGACAGTTTGAACTTTAGGTCGAAAGGGATGCCAAATAGGACCCAAACTGGGTAAAGACGAAGCAAAAACTTATCCTGGTATACAGCATAAAATTTCCATGCAGTGCGCAGCTTAGGCTCTGTGTTGAATAAGTATATGTCTACAAAGTCAATGTGCCCACATTTGAACCACAGTTGCGTCATTTATGGCAAGTACATAATGAGATCCCAAAAAGGATTAAGCCGGTCTACTCGATAAAATGTTCTTACCACCTTATACTTGGTTTAGTTTCAAAGACAATATAAAAAATTAAATATAAATTTGAGAAGATTATTATGAAAATTGAAGCTACCTCCTCTAAAAGCAAATTTTCTGAACCAAGGTGGATAAAGGATATAATTATTCCCAGTTTCATTGCAAATTCTGCACTCTCTTGGATATTTGTATCCAACTGCATATTATTGAACGTGTGAGAACTGCTAAAGTCATCAATGCACAGAAATACAAAATTAATGGTAAATGAAAAATTTTTCTACTCAAGCTTCGTGAAGAACAAGATTAAATACAAAACAAAATCTCAAAATTATACGGATTTTAATGTCCATAACTACACAGCTTCCTATGTGCTCTAGGATTATTTCAATTACATGTACACACAGTAGACTTTTGGTTGTTTCAATGAACTTGAGGATTTTAGTGAAGTAGCCTGGTTTATTCGATCAGATTCGTACAACAAACTCTTATTATTTTCACATATACATATATAGGCAGTACAATTTAACAATAATTGATTGCGCGGGTGGTGGTAACAATGCTTTAAATCAAGTTTGCGAGCTTGAAGTAAACACCAATCCCATTGTATTTAACCAGTCGTCGAACAACATAACAAAACTACCGCCAGCCGCAACGCACTGACGCGTTTCGACCTTCCATGATCATCATCAGAGTACGACGGCAAACTGACTATCGTGGATCAAACCGCATTGAATATATATGGAAATCAAAATTTAGATATGCGGCTCTCACCTCTAGCAGTCTCGCATATATTGAACTTGACTGGAAATGTCGGCTGCACAATTTCTATGCAGTCACGAACATTGAATGTTTGCAGCTTTTGCCACATATACATATATAGGCAATACAATTTAACAATAATTGATTGCGCGGGTGGTGGTAACAATTCTTTAAATCAAGTTTGCGAGCTTGAAGTAAACACCAATCCCATTGTATTTAACCAGTCGTCGAAAAACATAACAAAACTACCGCCAGCCGCATGCACTGAGGCGTTACGCCCTTCCATTATCATCATGAGAGTACGACGGCAAATTGACTAGCGAGGATCAGATCGCATTGAATATATATGGAAATCAAATTTAGATATGCGGCTCTCACATCTGGCAGTCTCGCATACATTGAACTTGATTGGAAATGAAGTATAATATCCCTCGGGCCCTGAATTAAATCTTGGAACTAATTCTCATTTTTCAGATGAGAATAGCCATCTCTAATTTATAATTTGCGGATTGCGATCACCATCAATAAATTAGAGTTTGCCCACCAGGTGCTTAGCGGATTCCATTCTGTGTTGGCCCGACTTTCCTAACGTTCGATTGAGTAATTTCAATTATAAATACTTTAGTCGGGACAGACAACATGTGATTTAAACTTATGATTTATGGATGACGTAATCCTAAACTAAATCAGCTTATTAATTTATGTTAGCATTTTAAGATCAGTATCGAGGTGTACTCACCTAGATTGGAATTAAAATCACGTTTAATCAACAATGATCGAGTAAGATTAATTGAATTAGAACGACATGTGCCAATCTTCGATAAGATTGATTGCTCAATTTTCTCTATCGGGTTTTGCAGTCTAAAAAAAATTTTTGGCTCTCCGACCTTTTTTGGTATAAATTTCAAATCAACCGTTTGACTGACCTATAGATTCGAATAAAACGGCCAATTTCAAGTAACAGTTTCAAAGCGCAAATAGTGACAATTAAAAGGAACAAACGTTAATTGAAGTTTGATTTAAAAAAATGTAACTTCCCCCCTTAATCTTCTAGTCGGCAAAACCAACATTCATGAGTATTTCGATATTTCAATCAAATCTGCGTCTTGGCTTCTACATAATTGCTTTTGATTAAGTCACAGCAAAAATAAAATCCACAAACAAAAGTTGATGCGAAGTCCAAGTCGAAAATATGTTAGACATATTTCGATCCTCTTAAACTCTAGTTGCTCCGTTATTAGCCTGCATTTGTAAAATTGTATTTATTTATATATATACACACGCAACTCTGCCACTTTGAATATTTGGTAAGCATAAAATAATGTGTAAAGCCTATATTGAATCATTCCTTTCAAAAGTGAGTACTTCTTAAACAGTTCATGCAAACAAGCTTATCCTTTTTCTATCAAGATTATTTTGTTAAATTTTATTTTGTTCCAATATTTTGACCGTAGATATTTATTGAGTTTATTCTTTAAAAAATGTTGCTCTTCTACACGATATTACAACATTGACCATGCTGACTTTGATACATCCATTTGGTTCTGTTTGAACTAGTTTGTCACTAGGTACGCAGATCTTATAATTAAATGCAAACTTCTGAGCGTTAAAACATTTATGCACATTACGTCTTTCATATAATTATGTCATGTGTACAAAAAATCGGTGCAAACTTGTGTGAATCAGGACCAACGTGGAGTAGCAGGTGTTAGGAGTTGTCATTCGGAACTTCATGAAATGTAGTCAATTTAAGAAATCACTGTTTTTGTACACGTAACATATTTCGTATGAATGATATATTGAGTGAACTTTGAATGCGCATTGCTAAAGGCCTTAAACGAAGATTCATCAACTAATGCTTTATTCCACTTATGCTTAGAAGATTTCATCATTGAAGTTTATTTGATTTCTTGATAAAATATAGAGGAGGTTTGGGGGTGTAGTGTCGGTTCTTATTCATTAGTCGCCAGTAGGCATAAAATGTACATGAACATAAAATGGTACCGTTTATTGATGCAGAAATTGGCACATCTTTCTGGTACTATTTAAACTAATTTCTTACTAGGTGCGTAAAGCCTCCTACTAAAGTCAAACATATCAAATCTAGGCGATGAAAAGTTTGTGCACATCAAAACTAGTGGCTGTAGGAATGTGTCATTTAGTTGAGAATTTACTTAACTTTATCGACCTGTCGCACGTTGGAGGTTTGTCATTTAGTGAAATATTTTCCATTACACAAGAAAATTTAATCACAAGCGCATTTATTTGAAGGTTGTCTTTCAACATGACTCCTTTAATGCCCTATTTGTGGCATACATATTTTGAATATGGTTTGTTAAAGGGCTACATTTCTGGTAAAACTCACATACAATGTCTGCACTAATATGAACGCAAGAATATTCGAGACTTAGGTTTTTAATATACGGAATTGTGAAAAGGTTTATTATTTTACGTTCACAATTGGAAAGGAAATTTTACGAGAAGTGATGTAGCTTCTCAATTGAATATTGCTTGCCAATAATCGTAAACCAAAATATTCTTAGTTGCATTATAATTTTTAATCCAGCGGTTATCGCAATATTGTCCTCTCAATGTGAAACTTTATAACATGGCACATTCGTATGTTATTGATCTCTATCGCTGCTAATATAAAACAACGCAAACGTATTTGGGAAATTGCCTATTCTTTTACTATACCCTGCGCTAATACCTATACTATAATCAATTCAAAATAATCATGTACATTCCAAACATGTTTGCAATTAAGATTTAAAGATTTGTTTACAAATTTAGGCACTGAAGGACATGAACCAAATTGTTCATTAAGTTAAGCTTGCGAGCTACCCATAAACAAAAATAATATTATTTTTAACTTGTCACATAAAATTGCTAAATTACCACTAATCACACAAAATGGAGTTTAGCTCTTCCCTCATAATCAACAAAGCACGACAGACAACTTATTAGCGAGGATAAAACCGCAATGTATATACAAGGTTTCCTTTGCATTACATAGTAATTGCGATTTAAACCTCGTTAATCGGTTTGTCGTTGGGCTCTGTTAATAATTATAGAAGGTCAAAACGCGTCAGTGCTTCGAACTGACAGTAGTGTTTCTATGATTTGCGATCGGTTAGATAAAATGAGATTGGTGTTTATCCTAAGCTCGCAATCTCGATTTAAAGAATAGAACGTGACACAACCAAAAAGGCCATTTGAAGTAAAAATCGAATATTATCTATATATACTGACATATGTAAGTAATTAATGGATCAGGTGCTTATATCAAGATCGCAACCTTGATTATAACAATTTTTATCACCGCCCAGGCAACCAATGTTCGTTTAATTATATAAATTTTCATTTCAATACCACTTCCACACGTAGTGTGGTGTCTGTTCAGTAATGACAGATTTGGGACGGTTAGTTGGAACTTTGCCATATGAGCCCCACCTAAATGAGAAATAGACTAACCAAGTTACATAAGTTACTATATAACTGAAAATTGTGTGTAGAGTAGTGTGCGTGGCAAATACTGGCCAGTTCCCATAAAGGACGAAACCGGTCTACTGGATGAATTGCCTTATCTACACTATACAATTCTTAGTTTTACTGACATATGTAAGTAATTAATGGGTCAGGTGATTATATCAAGATCACAACCTTGATTGTTGCTTCTGTCAGTTCATCTTTTGCAGACGTCTTCAAATCTCTTGTAGATGACACGATCTCACTCGTGGCACCTTATCTTTGTAAATCTTCCTCACTTCCTAACTTTTATAAGCTTCATTTAAAACAGCGCCTTATACTCAAACGTCAATTTCTTCTACTCTACACCTGCAGTCTTCACCAGGTCTGTTCGATCGGCACTTCTGCGAGGTTTGGCACTGATCTTGCTGACGATTCTCATTGAAGTATAAAAAATATGCTTCGCTCAGAAATTTCACCGAATTTGTCACCTTGGCAAAGCCACCACCCCCACCAACACTACCTTTGGATGTATTATTTTGTTTCTCAGTGCTGTCCTTTTCGTTTCGGATTTGACCGCATTTTTCTTGTGCGGGACAATTGTTAGCACTCATAGGTCGGCAAAATCTTGAACCTTTTATCTTTTCAGATGATGTAATTTTTGGCCTCAGTTGATGGGTTCTCACTTGTCCCTTCTCCTTTAAGCCTTCAATTAGCTGATTGTCTGAAAGCGCTTTAGGATCAAGATCCGCCATTGATCTTTCACCTATATTTCGAGACGTTATTTCCAGTCTCATCTTCAGGGTTGACACAATACGCACAGGAGTAAAACACAACACATTTGCCACAAGTTGTGTTTTACTCCTGTGCGTATTGTGTCAACCCTGAAGATGAGACTGGAAATAACGTCTCGAAATATAGGTGAAAGATCAATGGCGGATCTTGATCCTAAATCGCTTTCAGACAATCAGCTAATTGAAGGCTTAAAGGAGAAGGGACAAGTGAGAACCCATCAACTGAGGCCAAAAATTACATCATCTGAAAAGATAAAAGGTTCAAGATTTTGCCGACCTATGAGTGCTAACAATTGTCCCGCACTACCTTTGGATGTTTATTTCATCGGATTCTTTGGTTTTCGGTCCGTTTCATAATCCCCGTGTGATCTTGTTGCGCTGTCGTCTCAGCACGTCCTTTGACGGGTTTTGTTCCATCTACGCGAAACATTTTGACAAGCCTCATTAAATTAAATTTTTTTGCTACGTTGCTTTTTTCGTCGTGTTTATTTATTATTGTGCTTCTCTTACCTTCGACTTAGTCACATCCATCAAATCTTTACTCGGTCCAAAATGTGGAATTATTTCTAAGATTGGAAGTGAAGAAATTTTCTGTTTTCAAAATCAACAGGTTTGTATAGACTTCTTCATTCTTACTAACATCGTCATGATCATCACGATAATTACATTTTATTATTTTATTCACCACGTGAAAATCATTCTATCCGGTCGACGCCCCCGCACTCTCTATGACACCGTGCTTTACGCATAGTTGACGTTTAATTATAAAGACTTAGAGATGACTAAATTCGTCATTTTTTATTGAAGAGAAAATATGGTTTATACCATTACGAGTCTCTGTCTTAGAATCGAAACTGCCAATTGCACTAGTACCACAACTAAACAGAATACTAATAAGTATTTCGAAAATTAACCAAAAGTGGAGGTCTGAGCTTAGAGTTCAAACCTTAATGCAGACGGTAGTGCAAGTTTAAAAAAAGCTTTGTAGCAGCAGGAAATTGCAAAGGCATAACTATATGTTTGGAAGGCGCTGGTGACAGTCAAGTTCTTGTCAAACTGACCAATAATTTTTCTGCGAAAACTTAAAATTGGGGTTCAGTTAGGCCTTTCACCAACTTGTTACTGTAGGTTTCTTTGAGATTTTTATTCGAGACAGGGCAATCTGCATTTTACTGAGCTTCCTTGTTAAAATCGTAATGAACAAGATGTTGCGTGTCTGTCTGAATTAAACGAAGTTAGAAAGTGCATTTGCCATGTTTCCGAATTTTGTGAAAATATCTCCAGGAACATAAAAAAAATAAAAAAGTACAACTTAATGTCATATGGGACACATGTTTAAAGACAGAGCAGTTTTTTAAATTTAATTTGTGATTCCTATGTGAACAGAGTAAAATCTGCGTTTTCTATTGCTTTTTCATCAAGATCAGTCTGAGTTCCATTTATTAGAACGAAATTTCAGATTTACTTAGCTCATCATCATCATTATTCTAAGAAAATTTCATTATAGTATTTCACAATCTTTGAGACGTTATTCAAGACAAAGCAGAAAATAATTGCATTTTCGAATATTATTTCTATGACTTTGTCATTAATTTCGACATCTCCATGATTTCAATCCGCGTACAAAATTTTGCACAAATCAATTTCAGTAGCCTGTTTATTTTTACAGGCTCTCTACATTTCAAAAATAAAATGTTTCGAAACTATAGAAACGATGTGAGTTATTAATTATTTTATTTATGACATGACTCAGGCCCGCAGCATGTTAAATCTTTTGCGCCCTCATCACGATAGAGCTAGGAAACTGGTTGAGTTTTTGCATTTCTTAAATATAAATGGAGACTGAGTCAAATCTTTTCCAGAAATTCATACTCTCAAACTACTTTTGCTTTATTATCAAGGTTGGACTCAGATGAGCCAAAAAATTCAGGCAAAATATATTATTTTATTTATTTATTTATTTATATTATCATTATTATAAATATTATTATATTAATTACCATTATTATTATTATGCTTATCATTATCATTATTAATACTATAATAATAATACTACTACTACTACTACTACTACTATACTACTACTACTACTACTACTACTACTACTACTACTACTACTACTACTACTACTACTACTACTACTACTACTACTACTACTACTACTACTACTACTACTACTACTACTACTACTACTGCTACTACTACTACTACTACTACTACTACTAATAATAATAATAATAATAATAATAATAATAATAATAATAATAATAATAATAAATTATTATTATTACCATCGTTAATATAATTATCATTATCTTTATTATTATTCTTCTTCTTCTTCTTCTTCTTCTTCTTCTTCTTCTTCTTTTTCTTCTTCTTCTTCTTCTTCTTCTTTTATTATTATTTTTGATAATATTATTATTTTGTTATTAATTATATTTTTATTCTCATTATTATTATTAATTTTCTTTTGTATATGTTAATCATAAATTATTGAATAATTATTATTATTAATAAAAGTTACTCTAATATTATCATTAATAATATTCTAGAGATTACTTATTATTCGTACAACTTCAGTTTTATCGATCCTAATATGCAGAAATGTTCCTTATTCACCTTATTTTTTTTTAATTTCCAGCGACAAGAGGTAAAATTACAATATGCTAGGGTCTATTTATATATGTGCTTGTGGCATATAATTAAACATAACCGAAATAATTTTCGTTTAGATCATCGTTTTCTTTGGAATTGCACACATTATTCATGAAAGGGTCGAATTTTCTCCTTCTAATGAGGAATTCTGCTTTTGTATTGGCTTCAATTTCTAGGAGAATCACCATTCTGAGCGCGTCTACCTTAGCCTCAAAGTGGTCAAAACAATCTTCGAGCGTAGCCCACCAAGGAACACTGTCTGCCGATATGTATTCTAAATAATTTAACCCGTATCAAAAAGTCTATTTATTAATTAATTACATACAGATGTCACTGAAACCAAAGTAAAACGTGACATCCGGTTGTTCTGATAAATCGTAAGTTTTTTATTATTGGCAGGAACGGAAATCATGGAACTTCGCATATCGATTGCTTTGAAGTCATATTTGAGTTTCAGCGTCAGATCTCTAACTCAGTAATGAGTGAAAACGATCAAGTTGCCAAATTTGACTTATAGAACACCCTCAACGACCACACTAGAACAAATGGAACTAAAAAATATGAAAGAAATCAGTAAGGAGAACATTTAAACTTGATGAGATCATCAAGTTTGTTTTGAAATTGAACTAGAATACCTCTAATTTAGTGGAGGAAAATATTAACTTGGCTGTTTCGAAGCAATTTTCTTGTAACATATGTTAGAATGAACAAAAGTCTATTTCAGTGCCGTTGTTAAGACGATTTCATCATAAATCTTCCTTCGTATTTAGCAATGACTAGAGACGAGTTACAGAAGTTAGCCAAATAGATAAACATATCGGCAACACGTTGCAAAGAAGTTCTCATGGTTTAAAGAAATTCTCTGTATAAAATAAGACCTACCGAACACTCATATAACTGAAGACCGCACGTCACTCGCAACCACTGCCAATGCTACGGTTATGATAAAGTAATTCTTAATAAATAACTAGAGTTGTGGTCTAGAAAAAGACCAGGTTTAAAAGAATTCATTTCAGTGGTTAGTGCATTTGAATGATATCGAATACTCATTGGTAAAAGCGGGTGCTGCGGCTTCAACTCCCAATATAATTGTTCAGGTAACTTGAAATGAATTGGCCATGCTATTGATAAGACATGTGTTTCTTAAAGTAATATTAAATTTTACTAATTATATTGCTATTACTGTACAATACAATCATTAAATAAAATAATCTACAGAGGCTTTAAGAACCATCGATTTCATGTTCTTTGTGATACAGAAAAGTACGGTATACAAATTAACTATAGTGTGTGGTGGATTTGATTTCTCAAAATGAATGTTTTGTTTACACCATTTTGTACACATTTAGGTAATTTGACTGTCCATTTTTACACATTATATGATAAAAAATATTTATTTCGAGGCATTTGACCAATTTCTACTAATGAGTACAATTTAAGCATGAAAAATATTCGTTAATAATATTGGTTTTGATTTAAGTGTCGAATTTAAAAAAAAGTTACTTCAAATCAAACTCGCGAGCATGATTTGAAGAATTGTTATCACCACCCGTGCATTTACAAACTGCTTTATTCAACATACTTTTTTACTATGTGCGCCATTCGTAATAAATTAATACATTTATGCCAGCTAACCAGAAACAGTAAAAATTAATGCTTTTCGTTGTGAATAATGATTTAATTTCACAAATATTAAGATAGCGAAATGTTCATTAAGGATATTTATGTCCTTTATCTGAAAAATTATTTGTAGCTAATAGAGTTGAGGCAAGGTTAAAATTTCTTTTAGTTACTGGGACACTGGTCCAAAATATCGACATAATTATCAGATTAATTGAAATAGAGCAATAAAAGTCAAGCGCTGTCATAATACCCAAAAGTCTGGTCTGCTAGAAAATAAAATTTGGGACAATTTTGAAAAGGGATTAGCTATAAAAATTGTCACAATTTTAATGGCAAATATAAGCAATATTCTAATGCAATAACAAGTCATTCGACGACAAAAAAATTTAATTTACGAAGTAATATGTAGTTTAATATTTGGAACAACAGTCTGTAAGGTCGCAAACATATCTTTGAATAATATCGAAGAGAATCTCGAGCCATACAAATTAAAATGCTCTATTTGCAAAATTGAGATTGCGTATTTATAACCTGAATAACCGTGTACAGGATATAAAGTGACAACTTCAGCCGCCACAAAATAAACGGATTCACGTTTAGCGGACATACTGCCTTCATAATAGTTTCGAAGTATAACTTGTCTAGCCTTTTGGGAGTATTAATGAAGACTCTTAGAGCATACATGTGATTTTCATCCAAAACTGTGATAAAATTATCCCCAACAGGATATTATGTCATTGTCGTGTCCTCTCTTGAATTAATGTTTACTTACACAACGTTCACAGTTGGGTAGGGCCCAGGAATTTGACAGACCATGCTCAATGTATATATAAAGTTGTTTTTCATAGTAAGTGTAATTTATGGCATTATAGTTATTTAAAGTATCTACCAAAGCACGATAGTATCATTTCTTTAAGAAAAACATTGGTTGTGGCCAATGCGACAAATGGGTGCTAGACAAGTGTGGAACTGGTTATCTATCACTTACTTTAAGGTTGCATGGCAAAATCTATCGCTTATTATTTCATTCAAGATACTTTATTAGTTTATTTTTGAACACTGGGAAGTCAGTGGATGCTGGAAATTTTTATCAAAACTTTTATGATCATCCATTCATCTCAATTTAATTTTCGCGGCTACTTTGTTTAGACAGAAGGAGAAAATATTATCTCAATCTTTTAACAGCCTGTGTTAAATAGAATTGCATGGATAAACCAACTGAAAGTTTTTGCCTCCTAGTGCCTAATTGGTTCGAGCTCTACTGCAATAATGAGTTCTTAAGTAGGGACGAAACCATAGCCCACTAGATGGATTTCCTTTAAAATTAAAAGTATATGGTATAAGAGCGCATAGATGAATCGCTGTATTCGTTCAGATAGATTATAAGTAAACTAACTAGTATATGGAAAATCTTAAGGCAATCCTTAAATTTGAAAAAAAGCATTTAAATATGGTTTATTAAATGAAAAGTACAAAGAGAAGGTTCACCTGTTGTAATACGATTACATATTTAACTTCTGCTAAAATGATACGTTTAGGCTTATCTGCTAAGTTATGGCAGCCAACATAAATTAAGACCAATTCAATTGTATCTCGATAGTAAGTCTCACAGAATTCATCAATATTACAAATGAATTGCCTGTTGATGTACTACGTTTGGCTGACATGGGTAGTTGCTGAGCACTGGTTTCTACTAGATACATCCTTCAAAGTGTGACCTCCATCTCTAGGTGCACGACGACAACTGTCCAATGAAGCTTGAGTCACTTTAATATTGCAGAAGATTTCAATACTGGAACTGGACTGTCTTCTCTCCTCCATGCTTCGGGTACTCGAGATAATGTTATTCTATCGATACGGTCTACGTTTTAAAACCTCATTTTAGTTCTCCTCATCAGAAATTTCATTACACAGTAGATTGCCACACAAAAAATTATGGCAATTGGGGTATTCTGTCCAAACAAATCTATATATTTCTTTCTAATTTTCTTCTCAAGTATCTACAAATGAACATCTCTTTATATATGAATTGAAGGGCAAAACAAGATAGAAATATTTAAACATGGAGGGAGTGCTAAATAAGGGAACAAAAAATCAATCGCGTGAGTCACCTCCATTTCAAACTCACTGCTTGAACTGGAGGTGATGTGTACGATTGATTAGTTGTTCCCTTAAATTTATCTATATTTATTTTAAATCGTTCAGAGCCACATATTTTAATCATAATTGTTGAAGGTTAGGATGAGGCTAAACTTAAAACTTTCAATAAATATTTACCCGAAAGCACATATACACACAAAATTATATATATATATATATATATATATATATATATATATATATATATCCGCAACCCTGTGCGATGACATCTATGCATTAAAAATTTAAAAAAAATCATTAATTGGTTTATCGACACACACGATCGATTGTAAATTAAGTAACACTTATATATAAGTTTAAACCGCCGTGGCTGATTAGGACGAATATTATTATTATAGCGCGGTCGCCATTTTTTGTAGAGGTTTTGAACCTACTAACTAATGAGAGCCCCATAAAAGCCAAGTCATTACCAGTCTTAGTTAGTCTATAGGAGTCAAATATGAAAGTTTTCCATTCTACATGTTATAAGTTCATACCTGCGACTCCCTGTACAATGCTACCTGTGCTGAAAAACTCAAGATTCGCCTCAATGTTAATCACAACTGTATATAGTTATTTAATCGAGTAATAGGTGAAGGACTGTGTAAATTTTACGCGACACTGCCCACCGAATGCTGGACTTGAAAGGAGATTTGACACGAAGAACAGAATAATTAAATTACCTGCTATTGAACGATCACAATATGCAAAAATGAAGACGGTAACTCACCATAACGGTAATTTATTGTGACGGTTAAAATTTATGAAATTGATACGAGAAACAAGAAAGCTGCTGCAAGTCAACAGGTATGTCGCGCACGTCAGGCACAAAATACGGAAAACTGAAATTACGCACAATCCAACAGAAAGTATTTAAGCAAAGAATGTTCTAGAAGTTTAAAGAATATTTTAGATTTTAATAAGATTCGTTTCAATCAGCCATGATGGTTTAAATATATCAATAATTGTTACTTTATTTTTGTCGGAGGAAAAATCTTCCACTACAAGATCACATGCGTAAAGTTGAGTTTATCCAAGTCGAGATCCAGCTCACGACTTCTGCCAATATGTAAGGCTTCAACAAATATTGGGCCTAAAGATTGTTCTACACGTGCTACATTAATAAAAATCTTTTCAAATTTTCTTGAAATATACTTTCTAATAGATCCATTTAATCTACTGAAATTGCATATTGAAATGCGTTTACAGCCTTCCAAGTCTGTATGATAACCCATCTCCTATGAGTTCTTACCTGGATGAGGACTCTGAATCTGTCCACTTTGCATGTCGTTCCATGTGTTTTCCTACGTACCTTTAATGATCGCATTTTTTCCTCTATATACATAAGACTACAATCTCTGCTACGAATCTCACAGAGTCTTGATGTGTTCATTTTTCATAAATATTTATTCTAGTTCCGTAGATTTTTCCCAAAATAATTGTTTGCTTTAGTATCGTTTTTATGTGGTATTCAACAACTTATAACCACTATTTTACGATGAATCTGGAATTCATTTATACCATAAATATGTGTTTTTTAACTGTGCTATATACATTGCCTGATGTGTTTTCATTTTAAATCTCTTCATTGTATCATTTATGATCTTTTTTCTACTCTTATGGGCCAACCCTTTTACGCGAATGCTTCCTTGAATTTCTGCAATTCATTCTCTCTAAATTTTAAATCTACAATTGTAAGGTATCCTAATATGACGGATATTATAAAGACCATTTTTGATAGCTGACCATTCCGTTCCTGTTTCATATTCACAAATGATAAATCATTCATTTTTATTCTTACCTAGTTAAATGATAACAAACATAAGCTGATATACTAAATTAAAATTTTATCCAACACTTCATCTACATGATTTAAAATAACAAAAATATAAGTCAGAAATCTGAAATATATATGTATATATGTATATGTGGCGAAAGCTGCAAACAGTTAATGTTCGTGACTGCATAGAAATTGTGCAGCCGACATTTCCAGTCAAGTTCAATGTATGCAAGACTGCTAGAGGTGAGAGCCGCATATCTAAATTTGATTTCCATATATATTCAATGCGGTTTGATCCTCGATAGTCAGTTTGCCGTCGTACTCTGATGATGATCATGGAAGGTCGAAACGCGTCAGTGCGTTGCAGCTGGCGGTAGTTTTGTTATGTTGTTCGAAGACTGGTTAAATGCAATGGGGTTGGTGTTTACTTCAAGCTCGCAAACTTGATTTAAAGCATTGTTACCACCACCCGCGCAATCAATTATTGTTAAATCTGAAATACAAGTTTGGCTTGAAAGTCTTTTTGTCTTCTCGGGAAACCTTTTTGAAAATTGAATAAGTAGAAAGCATTTATCTATTCAATATTTTGTTTGTAAGTCTTAACGTTATTTTGCGTCATTTTAGTGCCAGGAGCTATGGCAATCAAGGTTTAATACGCTTTTTATTGCGTTGTTATTGTACATCAATATACCACATAGGCTTTCCAGTCTATCACTCTCCATTTATATGCTTTTATTTATATTGTCTATAAATTGAGGCTTTTTCCGGAGAATAATCTAGAACAAAACTTTTTTCAGTTCAGTGGCCCAAAAATTTAAAAAAATTACAATTCGATTAATTCTGAACACTAATAATTAACATAAAGGATTATATTGCTTATGCACCCTACCTAAACCATATAGCCTAAGAAGAGCTATATTTAATTTTTAGTCAGCTACCATGCGCCGATAACAATTTATTTGATATTATCAATGATTGATTAATTTTTTTTAACGAAAAATTGTAAATTATTCGTCGGGAATTTGTTCATTATAATCGAAAAGTTATCATTATTGAATTGATCGCACATTTGATAATTATCGTACGACGAGTTCATTATGCAATGACACTTGATGTAATATAATAACCTATAGTTGTAGTTAGACTTCTCTTCAGATTAAGCTTATTTGGAATCCCCTAATATCTTAAGATTTAACTAGCTATTTCCGATCTGTATTTATTCAACAGACGTCATAACGCTTGGAAAAGTTAAAACGGTTTGAAGTCTTAAGATATATATATATATATATATATATATATATATATATGTATATATATATATATATATATATAGTATAAACTATAGATTACATCACGCAGCAAAGTCTATTCTTCCGATTAATCAGCTTTGATCTTATTGAGCATTATTTAAGTAATATCTAAAATTTGTCACAGACGGAAGCCGAACTGTCAGGAACAATCCAAAGCTCCACTCATCCCGCCTGCTACAACCATTTTGAAGGTTCGAACTGGATTTGAACACCTGACCCATTAAATACATATATTTGTCAGTATAAACTAAGAATTGTAGAGTATAAAAAAGGCAATTCATCCAGAAGACCATCTGCGTACTTATTGGGAGCTCATCGTGTACTGTCAATAAATTTCCTCGGACAGGGCTCGAATCTGGGCATTTCTCCTTCGGAATGTGTTGCTCTAACCATAATGGCACACTACGGAACACTACAAAAAAGAAAAGCTAATTAATATACAATAGAATATAACTAAAAATTGTGTTAAGTATGCGGCAGGGTGGCCCAATGATTAGAGCAACAGATTCCGAAGTAGACTTGTCCATGTTCGAGCCCTGTCCACGGAAAATTCTAGACAGTACGCGATGAGTTCTCAAAACGGATGAAATCTGTTTATTGGATGAGTTTCGCTTTATACATTACAAAATTCTTAGTTTAAACTTAGAAATGTTTTTATATAATGGAAATGGTGTTTATATTACGAACGAAAATTTGATTTAAAAGCAGTTCTCTGTTGTTGAAAAATTTTACATTCTTTATAATTGAAAGATTTTTGTAAAAATTGACCTTATCTGTGTACTAAGTTGCTTTATGAATAACAAAGGATTCCGTTACTCGAAATTGTGTACCCTATTTTAAAAATATCCTTCAAAATTGATTACCGTTCTGACGGGTCTAGGAAAATCAATTCTTTCATTTTGGTAGTGTTAATGGTTAAAGTTGACCAGTGGTTTATTAGTACGTCAAATTTGTGGGTTACTAAATGTAAATTTGATTATTTAGACTATTACGGATATGGAAGATTCTTTAAATCAAGTTTGCGAGCTTGTAGTAAACACCAATCCCATTGTATTGAACCAGTCGTCGAACAACATAACAAAACTACCTCCAGCTACAACGCACTGACGCGTTTCAGATGTGGAAGATGTTGTCCACTGATCTTTGGCTTGCAACTTAAATATTGTCTATATGTTTGTTTCAATGATAAACTTTAAATTGGTAAATTTGCCTTCGTAAATTGGTTTTACCAGCGAGCATTTAATGAGGCTGATAATACACCTATAATATACATGTTAGGAGAAGCATTCCTACTGGCATCTTATGCAAGTCACATAAGGCGTGGTTTATCGATGGCACCAAAGACAGTTATTAGAAACATTATCCAAAGCACTTAAAAATCTCTTTGTTTTAGTGTTCGAAAACTTTTTTAATGGGAAAAGATGTGCTGCAAAATGAATCATCGTCTATTCACGTAAAACTTTTTAAGAAAACAGAACTTTCAATTTTGATTTCCTAGGTTGTTTATATAGTTTTTTTAGCAGCTACAAATACCACTTTTGAACTAGATGTATATTCCGGTAAACGTATATTTTCTTTTTTGTAAACTTGTAAAATACCTATTACCCCTTGCAATGAACTAGGTAATCAAAAGTAAAAGAGAAGTGTCTTTATCTATTGGAAAGGCAAATTTGATGGCAGCATCAGCTTTATTGGCTAGATCCATGATTTCAGATTGGTCTACGCTTCTGAAACGAAAATAGGTAAATCATTTATATACCTCTAGTAAAGTTTGCATTGTTAAATTGCAATTTTAAAACACTTTTTTCAAAAAAAGTGCATGTACATGTCCGCCAGTAGAGATGTGGAGCCGGCTTATCCTTCAAAAGGAGTCAGCCGCAGTGAAGTAAGTACACCATTGCATCGTCTGAAATATTCACCTTCAGATAAAAATTTCAGTTCAGGGTTCCCAAAGTTCATTTATGACTAAAAGCAAATATGTAATTTTATATTTAACCAAGTCACACAAATAAGCGGTTGAGTTTTTTTTTAATACCTTAATAAATAATGATGAAAAACCAAGTGTGAATATTCTTTTTCCACATATATATTTTCCTTGTTTTTCTAAAAATTAAAGGAGTAATTAGGAAAGTGAATTTGAGGTATATTTTATAGAATCTTTTCTCGTTGTGTAGCGGTACGTTAATCAGTGACTTGGTCGGCCGTATCGGAGAGGTTTCCATGTCTTTTTTAGCATTGCGAGCTTCAGGTCTGACGTACAGTCTTGTGGAGTTCATTAATATTGACTTAATTTAGCGGATTTCCATAAGGTGCAACTCAACCTTTTTCAAGAAATCTATTTTTGAAGTCGTATTTCTGATTATTAACGCGTCAGAACTTTAGACAACCATTACTTATCACATTCATAGACACATTGCGAGAAGCGGCAACACAAAAAATGGCATGGCTGGCTTTTTTCCGATTTGGCGTTTATGAATGTATGTATTTATGTATGTATGTATGCATGCATGTATGTATGTATGTAGTATGTATGTATGTATGTATGTATGTATGTATGTATGTATGTATGTATGTATGTATGTTGTATGTATGTATGTATGTATGTATGTATGTATGTATGTATGTATGTATGTATGTATGTATGTATGTATGTATGTATGTATGTATATGTATGTATGTATGTATGTATGTATGTATGTATGTATGTATGTATGTATGTATGTATGTATGTATGTATGTATGTATGTATGTATGTATGTATGTATGTATGTATGTGTGTATGCATGGATGGATGTATTTATGTATGTATGTATGTTTATATGTATGTGTGTGTATTTGTATATGTTTGGGTGTATGTATGTATGTATGTATATATGTATGTATGTTTGTATGTATGTATATGCGCATGTTTGTTTGAAAGTATGTATGTACGTATGTTGAATGTTTGTCTGAAACTATGTATGCATGTACGTATGTATGCATGTGTGTATTTATGTATGCATGTATGCATGTATGTATTTATATATGTATATATGTGTGTATGTATGTACGTTTATATTTATGGATGTATGTATATATATTTACATATGTATGTATGTATGTATGTATGTATGTATGTATTTATATGTAATTATGTATGTCTTTAGGTATGTTTTATGTATTTATGCGTGCATTTAGGTATGTTTTTTATGAATGTGCTTGTGTATTCATGTATGTATATAAGTACTTTTACATGTACGTGTGTATGTCTGTTTGTATTTATGTATGACAGCACGTATGTAGGTGTGTAGGTATGTTTATATACATTAATATTTTTGAGCATATTTTTACGTTTGTCTTTGCTTATGTTTGGGTGTTTGCTTACTTGTTTTATATTTTTATCGATGTATGCACGCCTGTAGACATCTATCTATGAATGTTTTGTTGTGTGTATCAATGCATGTACGAATTTATGCATGTGTACGTATTTGTGTTCGCACGTTTTTTATATACACATTTTTCCTGCTTGAGAAATTTTGCATGTATTTTAGAGTAATGTCGCTAGAAATAGCATTGAATGCCTTGTGTAATCAGTGCTAATGCTATCTTTATTTTATGTTTTGGTAACGGTATTATTAATTACTTAATAAAATGATAGGCGTAATTATAGTATAGAGTTAAAGCGTCTAGGCATTAGCATTACGTAGATGCAACTCTCGTTAATTTCATAGAATAAATGCTTTGAACAACTAAGCTTTAATGATAATTATGCGAGTCTAGAGTTTATTATCTTCAAGAATAGCAAGCATGGGCTATTTAAACTGACACCGTTTTCTGAAATTTATTCTGAATCCTGATTAAAGCTTGTTGTGAAATTTTGCGTAGGCTATGACCAAGTGGGAAGCATTTATATTCACTAAATTAGATGAAATGTACATTCAGCTGCAGGCACATGAATTCCGCTATTAACATCAATCAGCAAGAAACAATTGGCTAACTGATGATTGAGTGAAAATTTGCGGTTCAACAAGTAGAGAACGCAGCAATGGTGACTACGTCGAGAAAGGAAAGGTGGATACCGATCCGACGGCGTTTGGTATTTTTGCTACAATTATTGAACCAAAGAAGAATGTAATCAACCTGATTGCGGTTAATTGTTTGTGGAGGTTAAAAGATGGCAAATTGTTATACAACAAAGAAAACCAGGAACGCGCTAGGAAATTATAAATAACTAAAACTAGCGAGGTCACCTCATGACAAAAATTTATTCAATATGGAAGTGAACAGAAAATCCAGCTAGACTACCGAGTTTATTCAGTGTTAAAGATGATTTTTATGTATATTTTCTTAATTAAATATCTCATTAATGAATATATATTTGGCGCAATTTTAGTATTTTAGTATTCTTACCATTTTAACATTAGGTGCATATTATATATGGTGAGTTAAACAACAATTGATTGCGCGGGTGGTGGTTACAATTATTTAAATCAAATTTGCGAGCTTGAAGTAAACACCAATCCCATTGTATTTAACCAGTCGTCGAACAACATAACAAAACTACCGCCAGCTGCAACGCACTGACGCGTTTCGACCTTCCATGATCATCCTCAGAGTACGACGGCAAACTGACTAGCGAGGATCAAACCACATTGCATATATATGGAAAGCAAAATTAGATATGCGGCTCTCATCTCCAGTAGTCTCGCATAAATTGTACTTGATTGGAAATGTCGGCTGTATAATTTCTATGCAGTCACGAACATTAATGTTTTGCAGCTTTCGCCACACGTAGATATAGATTGTACAATTGAACAGTAATTGCTTGCGCGGATGGTGGTAAGAAATATTTAAATCAAGATTGCGAGCTTGAAGTAAACACCAATCCCGTTGTATTTAACCAGTCGTCGAACAACATAAAATATGGTGAGTTGGCTTTGAGGTTACATTGCCGAAGACTTTATAGAGTTAAATCAATTATTGCTTGAATACACTTTTAATACAGAAGTTTAACGCCAAACTATTCCACGTACCTTGACTAAATATATAGCGAGTATAGGGCATATTACCAGCTCCTTCTCATATGTCGCTAGTAAGCGGGAAACGAATTTGTGCATGAGTGATTTTATCTTGACTTATTTCGTTTTCCTCAAAGGGAAGTTTATAAACTAAAGAAGATATAAGTTTCAATGTATATCAACAAACCGGATGCGTAAAGTCATACATAATTAATAAATTTATATTTAGTTCATGGACGAATTTCTTTTTTCTGTTTAGCTGCTATTCTAAATTTACGATATAAAGAAACTGATTTAAGTCAAACTGGGTTATGGCAAAACAAGCGTTTTCACTATGTTGCATAATTGTACTTTAATAATAAAATTATATTTTAATACCTGACATATTTTTCTCTATTTTACAGTTCTTTATTTTCAGACTGTTAATAAATTATTAGCATCAATTATCAAGTAGATAAGTCTAATCAAAAGTATACGCAAATTGCAACTAGCAAAATTAGATATAATAGCATGCACACATTCGTTTTTTACGGTCTCATCGTTATTCCTTGTTAATTTTTCCATGTGTGTGTCAGACTCCATTTTGAATTTGGGGGGTATAAAAGATGCGTAGTATAAATCGTTAATAGCCTGATTTCGATGTGTATATTATTTTCATTATTGTTACCAATACATATATTTTGGGCTGAGGCAAGAAAAGAATAAGTAAAAAGCAATAAAATATATATTTGCATATAAACCATACATATGTATACACACGCAATTAAGTAGACGTCAGGATAAACGCTTTATAAAGCAATTTAAACGGAAATGTAGATGACCTAAGAATCAGAAGGTGAAAAGTAATAAAGGGAGAAAGACACGACCATAACACCTTAGCTCCTGCTAGGATTAACAGTGAACAGGCAATAATTCACCAATCAGTGAGGCAAATTGTTTCATTTCAATGATACAAAGCAAATTATCTGAAAGCCCACGATTCACTGAAATGTATTGCATTTATCCAGCGAATGTGCATTTTGCCTTCTGTTGACAAAATAATTGACATCAAAATTAACCAAAAACTGACTATTCAGTGTGCCAGGCAGTGAGTTAAATTGTCGCTGTCATCTTATAAATTTTGGCATATTAAAGTTTTATTCTTGTCAAATTCACAAATAAGGAGCACGGGAGAGAATACAATTAAACAATCAATTATTGCGCGGGTGGTGATAAAAATTCTCTAAATCAAGTCTGCGAGTTTGAAATAAGCATAATTTCCATTGTAATTAATAAGTCGTCGAGCAACATAGCAAAGTAGCGCCTGGCGATAGTTTTGCTATGTTGATCGACGACTGGTTAAATACAATGGGATTGGTGTTTACTTCAGGCACGAAAACTTGATTTAAAGCACAGGAGAGAAGCCTTTTACAATGAGACACCATAGCATGCATGCGGTAAATATAATTTGTTCCATAATAATTTTAATTATACTAATTATCGCACAAAAGTTGAATAAACTATTTAATCATGTACCTAATAATCTAGCCCCTGTTTGGTGGCAGATCAACTGTAATTTATATTAGAGCTGCATTTTACGGAATTTAAATCAAGAATATCGGATCACTTTCTTGCTAGACCGAAGTAAGTAATTACGAAATTATAAAGAATTCAACCGCTGTCAGGTGGGATGCACCTGGATACCGTGGCACGCATAAAGATATGGTTGTTCATGATACATGATTCGCAGCAGAGTTTGAATCAACATGAGGCCATTATTTTTGCACTGCTTGATCCTAACAAATATGGATCTCTACCGAGCATGTTTGGTGATCCTTGACTCCAGCGGGGTCAACGATATAAACAGTGTGCAAATATATCTTGTATTAAATCCTTGTGACATATATAGTGATAATTTAGGGTCGGAGGCAGCCAATGGCCTTAGCCCATCTTATTATGTCAAAACACTAGCAGCTGTGAATAATACATCCGTTATTGTGCAAAAATGTTAGTTTGGTTTTCTCAGTGAATTGCGATTTAGAGGTGGCCACACAGTCCACAAAATCAAGAACACTTATAGTCGAGGTGCTTTTATGCATGATAGAGCTACTGGTGCTGGGAATTTTTTAGACAAAAAGAGAAGATCCACATAGCACCCGAATTCCTGCTCAGAATCAGAGAGCCCTGTTGGTAAAGAAGTGTTGTAAACATTGCTAAACTTAAGGGTTTCTATTAAAGTTAAATTTCTAGAAATCGTCACCGAATAGCGACTGATTGTACAGTTGGATACTGGAGGCCATTTTTCGCATTTGACAATATATCTTTGCCATGAAACAAAGTAAAACCCCCTAGAGAAAAATATTGTATGAGGCTGCAGGCGCAGCGATAGTGCCAGTGGGTGAATATTGTACAAATGTATTAACAAATAACGATATCTAACTTGTGTCTCTTCGTTCAGTGTACACTAAGACACTCCTGATTGGATTAGATAATATCACAAAAATTAGGATAGGACCACTGATTGTAAGAATACACGTAGATGACTTTAAGGCCGAAGTACCTAAATCGCATACAGTCGATATGTAGCATTCCGGTGCACGGTGAGAGAATTTGGTTGCCTGGGTTGAGGACCGAATTTCAAATCCAGGGCGGCACTATACTCCATCACCCAGATTTCGTCAAATGTCCCAGGTCTACGTTCGAATGCTTTAAACTCTGGTTAGAACTAAAATAATGTTACAAACCCTCAGTATTTTATAATGCTACTTTAAAATAATTGTAGCGGTTATTCAGACAATACAGGATATGAAAGATTCCGGGATACTAAAGCCATGTTCATTTTTATTTCAAACTCCTATGGTTTAAGTTAAAAAAATCAATGGTCTATTACAACCTGCGTCTGATTTTAGGCAATCGATCTCTGCGACAAGACCTGACCCATATCCGATAACTGCCCTGCTCAATCAGTTCCTGCAGCTAGCCTGTGGCAAGTGGTTTTGAGAACTTGACTTAACGCAGAGGTTTTGGCAAATTTTCGTCCGCCATTTACGTAGCTGAAAAGTGGCCGTTCATGTACGCAATTATCATTTTCAATTCACGTGAGTAAATGTTTTTCCTAAAGAGGGCAACTGAAGTGTTCCAAATATTGATGGAATTCTTCATGTCCGATTTACATTGTATGGCTGAGTATGCGACGATTTCATTAGTTGGGCAACTATTAAATAACAATTGCGTACATGGCGGCAGAAGATGCTATCTAAGGTCTTTGATTTTGAATATATGAAGATAGGTCGGAAAATGCGGTTCCTGAGCAGCTCAGTTTCAGCTGATGGATTCACGAACTTACAGTCTATAAATGATTAGGCGGTGCCCACCAGTATAAAAAAATTGCGACTGTTTATTAACATGATAAATGTCTACAAGCCAAACTGCATTTGGACTCCGGTAACTCAACAAAATTTGTCAAAGTTAACGAGTGCAAAAATACAATTTTAATGCTAGAAAGAGGCACGAAAGTGTTTGTCCAATGGACGCAGCAAATGATAAACTTCCCAATGCTGAGTTTATTGGTAGAAAACATGCATGTTTTTGCAAGCGCCTCAAAAATAGGCATTGCTTTTTTATTAAATGCCGATGGACGAACGTCGCAGCATGCAAGTCGCATTTCCAAGAAAGCGGAGCCAAAATACACCGTCACGGAAAAAGATATGCTGGCAGTGCAATGAGGTCTAGAAAAGCTTACATATTTTGTCATCAATGAGAATGTAAGCAGCTTTACCAACCAATAAGCACTATTGAATTTCCGGTTGTTAGGCATTGATAAAATACGTGTACTGCTGGCTATTGAAATATTTTTGGAATACTATGCAACAATTCACCATCAATCCGGTATTTAGAATGTTGCAAATGATACACGCAGCATAATAAATTCTGTTCAAGTGTCGCCATTTATTTAGATCTTAGAAGTACAGAGTAAGGATGTCACATGTCAAGCATTAGTCAGCCAGCTACAAAATAGCGCACAGATGTCCCCACTGTAGGAGGATTTGACCCAGCAAAATGGGCTACTGGTATATAAAAATTGACAAACAGCAGAATTAGATTCTCCAATGCCGCGTTTTGCGTACGCGGGTAGTAGCTTTGCACGGACAGTTTCACAAAGATCCGATTGATCACAATTTCCAATTTCGTTTTGTCTTCGATCGGGCTGAGTTTGTATTCGTCCCAATGGAAATGCGGTTCTATCACATCTTTGTTTACTGGCTACGTTTCGGAACTGAAATCCCCGTTCCATCTTCAGGCCCAATTGCCACATATATACACAGCACAATACTCACAATAGCAGATTTAAGCAAATGTGGTAACCTCGTTCCGAAACCGTTCTATTTATATTTTATTTTTTGACTCACCACTGGTTTTAAACATAGAATTTGTCTCAGTAACTAAACTCAATATATGCATATGTCTAGCGCACATGAATGCCCTCACCCAACAACTAAATCTACATATATATATATATATATATATATATATATATATATATATATAACTATTTGTAATTAGCAGATCAATCCTTACCTCAGTATAATTTCAGCTATCTCAAATTCCCGGTATACATAATCTCATCTCGTGTGCAGAATGTTGTAGGGGAGAGAGAAAGTATCGAACATTTTTTGTTATAACTGTACTGTTACTATGTCACGGTAATCAAAATTCAAAACTGATAAAACACCTTGACTATCAAATACTGTATTTTATTTAAAGCCGGGAATTCTAATTTATACAATGGTGTATGAGGTATTGCGCACTTAATAACAAATTAGTTCAAATATGGTGCAGCAAGTTACCTAGATTGATAGAGAGTGAATGTCATAGCGACGCTTAGGTCAAAAATTAAAGAGAGAAAGGTAGAGAGAGTATGGACAAACTAATGGTTTTCAAAACTAATCGTAAGCACAATGCGAAGTTAATCAACTCCTAGAAATAATTGCATAAGAATACATGCTCATATGACTAAAATGAATCATTATACCTATATACATATAATGCAAATATAATATCGTAACTTCATTATATATATAAATATATATATATATATATATATATATATTATAAGGACAATTGGTAGCTGTTAACCATGATATATATATATATATATATATATATATATATATATATATATATATATATATATATATGATTATTTATTTATTACTTTAGTCACAATTTATATCAATATATAAAATACATATCAATAAGTATAAAAACATAACATAAGCAACAGTGTGTGTCCCATATGTCTAATCCTATATATATATATATATTTATATATATATAAATAAATATATATATGTATATATATAATAAATATTTTTTCTCTTTTTTCTTTTCTTCTCCCACCTATTTAATTATAGAATCTGATTATTTATTTATTATTCCAATATTTATGCCACCCAATATATATATATATATATATATATATGTATATATATATATGTAAAAGTTAATATATAAAATGATTGCTGTGCGTATAAGTACCATACGTAAATATATATATATATATATTAATATCTATATTTATATATAAGAACAATTGGTAGCTGTTAACCATGAATATTTTCTATTATTATTATTTATTTATTACGTTAGTCACACCTCATATCAATATATAAAATACATATCAATATGTACAAAAACATATATATAAATATAAGCAATAGTGTGACTCCAGTATCTCTAATTCTATATATATATATATATATATATATATTTATAATAAATTATTTTCTCTTACTTCCTGTTTATTTGGTTATTTAATCAAATTGTATATATATATGTACATATATATAATAGATTTTTTTTCTTCTGTCACCTACTTAATTAGTTAAGTTGATTATTTATTTAATATTCCAAAATCTATACAGCCTAATATATATATATATATATATATATATATATATATATATATATTTATATATATGTATGTAAATGTTAACATATAAAATGATTAATGTGCGTATGAGTACCATATATATTTTTTTTAAATGCGAGTTTTAATAATATTCATTTTACCCTTCTGTGTGCACAGTAAAAAGAAATTTTATCAGATATAAGAAATATTTCTTTCGCATGGTCTTCTCAAATATCTACTAATGAACATATCTTTATATATAAATTGGAAAGCAAAACAAGATAGAAATATTTGAACATAGAGAGAGTGTGAAAAGCAGAAACCAATCAAATTGCGTGCGTCACATCCAGTTCAAGCTCAATGCTTGTACGTGCTTCTTCTGCTTACATAAATCCGGCTGCAATTTGTTTATCCATAAGGCTTCGTATGTGGCTAGCTCCCTTTTGTTTTTGCATTTAGTAATTACTTTGAATGCTACGTCTGGAGAACATACGTGCGATGTTTCGATGATGTGTTGCGCAATAGCAGACGTGTATTCACCATTTGATTTAAAACAGGCGTTTAAGTTGCAACTGTTCTCTCATTCGAGTAATTAACCGTCTGGTCGATCGGCCTACGTAAGTTGATCGACAACTTGCGCATGTATATTGGTAAATAATATTTGATATCGACATTAACGGCTGTTTCTCTTTGATTGCTGGTAAAGGCAAGTGTGTTACCCTAAATAACACTCGTAGTTTGGCTGCATTAAATGTGCGTGTTAATGCTGCTTCAACTTTCTTTTGTGCCATTCGGGAAACTGCATCCCCATTAAATGGGATGTTTAGGGTAGACTGTTTTCTTTTCTGGCCCATAATACGTCTGTTTCTGTTTAATTCCCCTCTTTTAATAATTGATTCAACGAATGTCTGGTATTGCCATTGGACATTAAATCGTTAATTGCATTATTATATTCATTTACTTTAGAATCTTGACTAACCAACCTGTCGATTCTTGAAGCAGCCACGAACAGTTGGTAATTTGTATTGAAAAGGCAAAAAACAGCTGTAATGCAAATATTGCGCACACTAGGTTGGTTAATGGTAAATTATTGTATTTAATTTACCATTAGTTTCTTTCCTTAATAGTACGTCTAAAAAAGGCAGACGATCAGCTTTCTCGTGCTCTGATGTGAAACCCATATTCTTATTTGCTTTGTAGGAACTTTGAAGCAATGTTCGTGATTGCGACCTGTTCTTAAGTACAAGAAATATATCATCCACGTACCGTATATATTGAGCACATTTACTTATGTCACTCTTTAATGATGTATTTTCTAGGTGCCCTAGAAAAATCTCAGCCAACACTGGAGATAAGGGGCTTCCCATTGCCACACCATCAGTCTGTTTGTAGATGCTTCCATTAAAACGAAACCGTACGTCTTTCGTGCATAATAAGATAAGCTTGCGTAGAGTGTGACCTGGCACCGGCGATGGTAATATGTCGTGTTCTACCGCTTTGACTATAATGTCAATGGTTTCATCAATTGGAACATTTGTAAACAAAGACGTAACATCAAAAGATACCATAATCTTGTTTTTAACATTTATATCTTGAATTTTGTTTACAAACTCAAACGAATCGGCAACCGAATGATTACCTAGTAGTTTACGTAATGGTTCAAGTAAACGAACTAGCCATTTAGCTAGTGCATGAAACGGAGAATTTACCATTGATAAAATTGGCCTCATAGGACAACCTTTTTTGTGTGTTTTTGGTAATCCGTACATTATTGGTGTAGATGATCCAACTGGCTTGAGCTTCTGTGCAGTGGCCTCATCAATAAAACCGGCATCTGTCAAAATCTTAATTTCATTTATTACTTTGCGCTCCACCTTGTCTATTTCATCTGATTTATCGTCTAGACGTGTGAATTTTGTATTGTCCTTTAACACGTTTTCCATCTTTTGTACGTAGTCAGATTTGTCCATTATAACTACGCTCTTTCCTTTATCAGCGCGTAGTATTTTGATGTCTGCATTTCTGCTGATACCTCTAAGCGCATTTAGATGTTGCTTTGTCAATGCATGCTGTTCTGCGCATTTAGACGATTTCAAATGTGAAGCCTGATCAACTAGTGTAGCCTTGAACCAATTTTTATAATCAATACTGGTAGGTTCCAAGTCAGCTGTTTGTTCAAATAGCAATTCAAATGCTGCCTCAAAATCAACAATTTATTAGAAGGATGTATTCCATAATTTCGGCCCATCGATAGTGCCTCCATTGTTAGCTGATCGATTGGCACTTTTGATAAGTTAAGCACACGCTTATCAAGATCGGTCGGTATTAAATCACACAAAACTCCAGGTTTTACATCTTTTTCCAATTTATTCAAAATTCTTGCTTTATCTTTCCTCAAAACTGTCGGCAAAAACATCAAAAATTTCATTCTTGCAAAAAGACTTAGTTCATCTAATACACAAGATACACACCCAATTCTTGCCTGTAGCACTGCTTCATCTTCCTTCAACTGCTCAATTTTGGAATACGCCAACCTTGTAAGATTTCTTTTGGTTGATTCGTAGTTTTGACTTTCGTAAACTGCGCACAAAATCACCTGGGAACGTAATTGTTTAATACACTGATAATAATGATCTTTCCACAATGACGTTCTTGGCGCGCTACACTTCTTAACGTCACTAGTTCATATAGTTTTCTGAAAGATTCTTTTGAAATGCGAGCTTTTATAAAATGCATTGTACCCTTCCTGTGTGCAAAAACAAAAAGAAATTTTATCAGATATAAGAAAATTTTCTTTCGCATGGTCTTCTCAAATATCTACTCATGAACATATCTTTATATATAAATTGGAAAGCAAACAAGATAGAAATATGTGAACATAGAGAGAGTGTGAAAAATAGAAACCAATCAAATTGCGTGCGTCACATCCAGTTCAAGCTCAATGCTTGTACGTGCTTCTTCTGCTTACATAAATCCGGCTGCAATTTGTTTATCCATAAGGCTTCGTATGTGGCTAGCTCCCTTTTGTTTTTGCATTTAGTAATTACTTTGAATGCTACGTCTGGAGAACATACGTGCGATGTTTCGATGATGTGTTGCGCAATAGCAGACGTGTATTCACCATTTGATTTAAAACAGGCGTTTAAGTTGCAATGTTCTCTCATTCGAGTAATTAACCGTCTGGTCGATCGGCCTACGTAAGTTGATCGACAACTTGCGCATGTATATTGGTAAATAATATTTGATATCGACATTAACGGCTGTTTCTCTTTGATTGCTGGTAAAGGCAAGTGTGTTACCCTAAATAACACTCGTAGTTTGGCTGCATTAAATGTGCGTGTCAATGCTGCTTCAACTTTCTTTTGTGCCATTCGGGAAACTGCATCCCCTTAAATGGGATGTTTAGGTAGACGGTTTTCTTTTCTGGCCCATAATACGTCTGTTTCTGGTTAACTCCCCTTTTAATAATTGATTCAATTAATTGTCTGGGATAGCCATTAGACATTAAATCGTTAATTGCTTTATTATATTCATTTTCTTTAGAATCTTGACTAACCAACCTGTCAATTCTTGAAAAGCAACCACGAACTGTTGATAATTTATATTGAAATGGCACAAAACTGCTGTAATGCAAATACTGTGCAGACCATGTTGGTTTATGGTAAATTGTTCTGTTTAATTTACCATTAGTTTCTTTCTTTAATAGTACATCTAGGAAAGGCAGACAGTCATCTTTCTCGTGCTCTGACGTGAAACCGATATTCTTATGTGCTTTGTTGAAACTTTGAAGCAATGTTCGTGATTGCGACCTGTTCTTAAGTACAAGAAATATATCATCCACGTACCGTATATATTGAGCACATTTACTTATGTCACTCTTTAATGATGTATTTTCTAGGTGCCCTAGAAAAATCTCAGCCAACACTGGAGATAAGGGGCTTCCCATTGCCTCAGCATCAGTCTTGTTTGTAGATGCTTCCATTAAAACGAAACCGTACGTCTTTCGTGCATAATAAGATAAGCTTGCGTAGAGTGTGACCTGGCACCGGCGATGGTAATATATCGTGTTCTACCGCTTTGACTATAATGTCAATGGTTTCATCAATTGGAACATTTGTAAACAAAGACGTAACATCAAAAGATACCATAATCTTGTTTTTAACATTTATATCTTGAATTTTGTTTACAAACTCAAACGAATCGGCAACCGAATGATTACCTAGTAGTTTACGTAATATCAATATTTAAAATACATATCAATATGTATAAAAAAATATAAAAATATTAGTTTGAGTCCAATACCTCTAATTCTATATATATTTTTATAGTAAATTATTATTTTTTTCTTTACTTTCTGTTTATATGGTTATTTAATCAAATTTTACATCTATATCTACATATATAATAATTTTTTCCTTTTTTCTTTTTCTAACAAACTATTTACTTATTTAATCTGATTATTTATTTATTATTCCAATATCTTTACCACCTAATATAATATATATATATATATATATATATATATATATATATATATATATATATATATATATATGTAAATGTTAATATAAAAAAATTAATGTACGTATAAGTACCATCGAATATATATATATATATATATATATATATATATATATATATATTTATATTTATATTTAAGGACAATTGGTAGCTCTTAACCATGAATATTTTCTATTATTATTATTTATTTATTACGTTAGTCACACCTTATATCAATATATAAAATACATATCAATATGTATAAAAACATATATATAAATATAACAGTGTGTGTCCAATGCCTCTAATTCTATATATATATTTATAATAAATATTTATTTTTCTCTTTATTTAATAAAATTGTATATATATATGTATATATTTATGATTATTTATTTATTACTTTAGTCACACCTTATATCAATATATAAAATACATGTCAATATGTAAAAAAACATATATATAAACCTAAGCAACAGTGTGAGTCCAATATCTCTAATCCTATATATATGTATATATACATATATATGTATACATATATAGACATACATATATATATATATATATGTGTGTAGTAAATTATTATTTTTCCTCTTTTTTTCTTTTCTTCTACCACCTATTTATTTATTTAATCTAATTATTTATTTATTATTCCAATATATATACCACCTAAAAAAATATATGTAAATATGTAAATATTAATATTTAAAATGATTAATGTGCGTAGAAGTTCCATATGTAAATATAAATATATATTAATATTTATATTTATATTTATATATAAGGACAATTGGTAGCTGTTCACCATGAATATTTTCTATTATTATTAATTAGTTATTACATTAGTCACATCTTATATCAATATATAAAGTACATATGAATATGTATAAAAACATATATTAAATATAAGCAACAGTGTGAGTCCAATACCTCTAATGCTTTATATATATTTCTAATAAATTATTATTTTTCTCTTTTCTTCCTGTTTATTTGGTTATTTATATAGATATATAGATATATAGATATATGGTTCATATACGCTCATTAATCATTTTATATATTAACATTTATATACATATATTTTAGGTGGTATAAATATTGGTGTAATAGCAAAATAATTAGATTAATTTATTACATAGGTGGGAGAGGAAAAGAAAAAAGTGGAAAAGTAATAATTTGTTATATATATACATATATTTTATTTACATATATATGTATAGAGGTATAATGATTTATTTTATTCATATGAGCGGAGATTCTTATGTAATTATTTCTACGAGTTGATAAATTTCGTATTGTGCTTACGGTTAGTTTTGAAAACCATTAGTTTGTCTATATTCTCTCTACCTCTCTTTAATTTTTGACCTAAGCGTCACTATGACATTCACTCTCTTTTCATCTAGGTAACTTGCTGCACCATATTTGAACTAATTGTTACTACGTGCGCAATACCTCATACGCCATTGTATACATTAGAGTTCCAGGAATAAACTAAAATACAGTATTTGACAGTCAGGGTTTTTGTTTTATCAGTTTTGAACTTTGATTACCGTGACATAGTAACAGCGCTGTTATAACAAAAAAAGGTTCGACACTTTCTCTCTCCCCTACAACATTCTGCACACGAGATGAGATTATGTATACTTGGAATTTGAGATAGCTGAAATTATAAGGAGGTAAGGATTGGTCTGCTAATTGCAAATATGTAGATTTAGTTGTTGGGTGAGGGCATTCATGTGCGCTGGACATATGCATATATTGAGCTTAGTTACTGAGACAAATTTTAGGTTTAAAGCCAGTGGTGAATCAAAAAATAAAATATAAATAGAACGGTTTCGGAACGAGGTTACCACAAATGCTTTAATCTGCTATTGTGAGCATTTTGACTGTGTGTGTGTGATTTGAGGCGTGATGATGGAACGAGAAATACTGTTCCGAAACATTGCCAGTCAACGAGGATTAGATCGAACCTTATTTCCATTGGTTAGTATGAAAGATGTTGAAGCCTTCGGAAGAAAGGGACGAATCTGCACCCAGCCAATAAGAAGACAAACTCGATGCGTACTTGGATCTCTGCAAAACAAAGAATACAATTATTTGTGTTTGGATCCACACAGGCGGAAGTGTTCGCTTTTTGACATCCCGGCGCGAAATGTCTCATTGAAATATCGGTGTGCAGATCGAGTCGAGGAAATTTAATCAGCTGTGCAAAAGCCTTGACGTAATGCAATCCCGATTGGTGTCTTTTCAACTTCAGACTATGGCAAAAGCTGAACGAGCACACTGGACGATGACAAAGGTTTAGCGATGTTGGTGCCACAGGCCTGTGCGACCTGGCGAAAAATGCAATGTACAATCCAAAATGCTCCAGGTTATGCACCGAAAACCATGGTTTATGGAAAACAAACACTTTTTACCTGCGAACATGCCACCGTAACAGATATTCCAGAATGCCTACAACAGATAACTCAAGCCACATGCGCCGCCGAGCGGCAAGTCTATACCCGACAACCAATATGAATTCCCCTACGGGCTGGGGTCTACACGTAGTTAACAATGATCCGTATCGTGTAGAGAAGGTAGACACTAAATATATTACCGTTTTCGTCAGCATGCCCGACAGACTTCACACTATGGCATTCGATGACACACGCAGAGTGCCAAAGCCGCCTGCTGAGAAGGGTAACTGTCAGAGTAATAAATTTTAATATGAAGATCGCGTCAATGGCTCCATTTAGGACTCATGCGAATACACGAGTATTTTCACGCATAAGCAAAAGAATTAAGATGAAGAATCAATAGAATGCAGAAGGCAGCAGCTAAGCTTTAGAAACTAATAATACATGATGAAATATTAATTGAAATTTTTAAATAGAATAACACGCTTTATGCAAGCAGACACATGAAAACTTGGATTCTATAAAGGTTGTGTGGACGCCTAAACAAGGCGCCTAATTCCTGTTCTTAGGAGCAGGTACGTAAACTGGCGGAACAAATAAATGCTGTAACCATGGAATCAGGTACCAGAAAATCTCATTTACATGAAACTATAGTTTTCAGCACTCAGGAAGCCACATTAGTGGCCTAACTCATGAACGAACATAATAGTCAGCATGAACAAAATTTCTAATCTCATGAACACATGTTTCGTGATTTAGAAATCGGCTACTTGCCCCACGCCAACCATTTTGTTTGGAAAAATTAAAGGTACCATCTCCTATATTGAAACGTATGTCTGCACTACACGAGATAAGGGAATAATTGAATGAAAAGGGCGGCAATTTAACCATTAATATATTTCACCATCTCCTTGATTTGGATGAAAAGGTTAATATCACAACAAAGAAAAAAACTAGAGGAAAGGAAAATCGAACATTTAGAAAACATAAATTGAAGCTGAATTCATTATCAGTTATTTCATTTTCATGTATGCATTTTCATCCTTTTTCGAAAGATCATTATCTATATATATATATATATATATATATATATATATATATATATATATATATATATATATATATATATATATATATATATATATATATATATATATATAGCTAGTGTGAACTAAACGTTCCTTAAAACAGCATAGAGATTTCATCAAGTAGAGATCTGATTTGTACTTATTATGTACACGTGAAGCACTTGCCAGAATTTTCCACGACCGTGGTGCAAACCGGGGATACTTTAAATCTCAGTTTTGCCCATATTCAAACCCCCCTTGTCGCACACCACACGCAATTTAACATCCTATACTATCTTATGATTTTAGTTAGGCATTCCAATATTTCAGAAAAATTTGGCATCTCTGTGACCTTGTTTTCCTTCTAATAGCCACCACAGATCTTTCTTATGAAACAAACACTATGCCACCTAGAAAGATGTATCAGGTATATATATATATATAAACGAAAGTTTTCGGTAACCTAAAGTAGCATATTTCTTTTAAATGGCGCCTGTCGTTCTTTGAAGCAAGTTATTTCATTCAAGGCCAGGAGGTTGTATCGAATTCATATTGTACATAAACATTTATAAGATTGACGAGGCCGTGGCAACTTATTAGGCACAACCAGTATGGCACCAAAATCCAACTGTAAAATTAATCAATTAACGTTTGCGTGTGCAAATATCTGACAAAATATATTTTAAATTAGCAAATACTTTTAATTCAGCGAATCGATTTGTCAATTTGACGTGTACAGCATAAGATGTACTGATTTCACGCAATTAGAATTTATTAAAATTAGCCAAATTTAATTTTTTAACCATAAACGAAGCCAAATGCTATTAAGTAATTACCTATATCTTAACATGACTGTCGTATTTATTCTTCGTACAACATTGATGATCAAAAGTTATGCAGGTTAATTTTCAATTAGAATATTTCGCGTAATTTATATTTCATACAATAAACACCATATTTAGTAATACTAAATTTATTCCTCATTATCGAGGTAAATTGGAAACTCCAGAAAATTTGAGTTGCTTTTGTCTCTTTTAGAATGATACTTGTGCCGGACGCTTTTGTTTCATTGCTAGTAAGCCCTTTCTTTTCCGAAGAATGTGTATTATCATAAATTAGACAAAAAATTTACCTCAAATTTTGATCGTCTTTTGGGTACAAAATTCGTATCTAGAATGAATCGATATAGGCTATTTTCGGTGCTTGTTTATGCATAGTATTATGTTGAAAAGACACACACACACACACACACAAGCTAACAACGGAGCAAGTATCTATTACATTAAAATTAAGTAATTTAAACCAAAATACTTTATGAATGAATCCTAAATTTAACCTTTTACTAGTTAGTGGTGTTGAACTTGGTGTGTTGCTGAAATAACGAGTGCGGATTTTGAAAAATACGAACGGCATGCTAATGGAAATATCAATCAATAATTATTAAGATGCATTTAAGATTAGTAAGAAATAGTTGTTTCAAATTGTATAATCTGTAAAGTTTTCATTGGTCACAAAGAAGTTATAGGAAATCAAGCGTTTCTTCACAGGCACAACTTCTTTTCATATGTGCGTAAAGGTGAATGATGGCGGAGGAATGAGAAATTGGGTAAATCTAAACTAATATCGCAATTCAACAAAAATCACTGAATCGATGAGGATGAGTATGGTTATAACGTCTTCTGAAGGCTTAATGTCCAATTCCTAAAGATAAAGTTTTCATATGACGTAAATGCCTAGTTTCTCATCTACCTTCCAAGTGAATCAAATGTACAAATTAATCTTTTTTACTTTATCTGAATATTTAGGCACTTTTAATTGAATTTTGGAGAACTCATAAAATAAGCGATATAACTCCACACACTTTCTCCAAATATCAAATTTATCTTTATGAAATTTATTGGTTATATGGAGAAAACCTTCTAGCTACGTTAGCTTGGCTTATTTGCTTTCATCTATGCGTCGATTCAAATATAAAATGCAATTCAAGCGAGTGAAGTTACATTGTGGTATGTCTTAAAAAAGTTCATTTTTTCTACTAATAGATTTTCAGATAAATTTACAATCGATTGCATTCAAAAACAATTAACATTGTACTTCTTTGTAAATTTATAATAATTATTAAACGCATTGGTGATCATTAATTTAATTTAAGGAACTGGGAAACATGTTTCGAACGTTAGCAAAAATTTATGCCATCTAGAATCTGTCGAATTTCTTTCAGGATGCAATAAATTCACCTTAGTTTAAATACAGAGTAGTTTAAATCAAATTTTATTACGACCATCAATTCTAAATTCTATGTAATAGAGAAATGAAGTCTTCTTGAAAGGAAATAAACTTACAATGTTCATGTTTTAATTTCGGAGGTGTTTGTCCATAATCGAAAAACTTTCTTAGTTGATATGCAAAACAAAGTATGAGAATCAAACATGCTACTTTTAGCATGGAAAATTCAATTTGAATAAAAACAAAGTTAACTGAATTTTCTCTGCTAAAAAAGTGGAAAGGCATAAAAGTTCTTTGAAATGTAATAGCAGATTTTTTTCGCATTAAATCGAGGAATAAAAATGCATCACGTTTAACATTTACAAACTGTAGCATTCAAAATGAAATGTAAACTGCTTCGCTTGGCCGATGATAAAGACAGTAGTTTTTTTAATAAAGTGCATAAACAATTTCATTTCAAAAAAATATTATTAGTTTAAAAATGCCTGCATAGATTTAATAATTTTCTCAAATAGGAAAGAATTAATAAAAAACATTTTTACACTACATATGTTGATTCTACGTAACATGTCACAAAATAACCATTCAATAATAAAAAATATATTTGAATAAATATATATATATATATATATATATATATATATATATATATATATATATATATAGCGCGAATGCCGATTATTTTTTTGATGTACAAATTTCTTCATATAAGACAAATAAACCAAACTGATGAGTAAAAACCTCTACCACATTGCTCTTGTATGTAATTGGGTCTGTAATAACATTACAATATCTAGCCGATTTTAACCATCCTTTGATTTAGCATCATCAGACTTTCAAGCAAACAAGCAACAAGTTTATGTGGGTAATAGTATTATACTTACGTTCTCATCAACGTCCGAAATTGCTCAGCGTACAGCCCGATCGATATAAATTTCTTGCATTGCAACCGGGAGGGCCATATTATTTAACCTAAGACATCGTTAGACAATGTTAACGGCGGAGAACTAATACATATGTAATTGTGCATTAGGTGTTGCGCACTAAATACCAAATTCGTTCAAATATGACCAGAAAGATAAACAAAATACAGCATAAACAAAAAGTATAATCTCATGTTCACATTCGTTTCTTGATTACCGGCCTGTATTATGTCCTTTACCCACAGTATATTTTGTTGAGGAATGTGGGAAAACAGGACGACACAATCTCCTATACGAATGTGTAAACCTTAATTTAAAACCAACTCACTATATATTGCATAAACCAAGTCTGTAAAGAGTATCAACAATACGATTATTGTGTCAGTAAGCGATACAAATATTATGGTGCCGAAAAGGGACATCGTAGCAACACTATGGTTGCTGAGTAGGTACATGGTACCAACATAATGGATATCAATGTATGCTAAAGTTCACCAAAATTGAGAAGTGAAACTGTTTATGAACACCTGTTACTTCACCAAATCCATAAACTCTGGCCTTCATCGATATCATTTATCACATTTCGCTGTAATCATGACATCAGTTAATTAAATATATAACAGTTAGATACTGTTATTGGCGGATAACTAATATGTATGCAATTGTGTATTAGACGTTGCGCACCTAATAATAAATTAATTCAACTAAGACCAGAAGGATAAGGTAAATTCGGAATGAACGGAAAGTATAATCTCATATGCACATTCGTTTCGTGCTTACTTGCGACTCCTCAGTAGGAGCCGGTATTACACGCTTTTCCTAAGATGTAATTAGAAAAATATATCCAAATTAATATTGAAAACATTCTTTAATTCAATTTTATTAAACATATCTAAAGTGTCGGGAAACAAAAATGTATCATAAAAAGTGAATCTGATGATGGTCATCACGTTATTTATACAATTAAAATTACTGCCATTAGTAAGCGGGAAATAATACACTCACACATAAACAGGATTATTCTTATAAACAAGCTCACAGAACTCACAAGCGTAAATAAAACACAGATTCTGATTAGTAATCCTACCCTTAATCAAATCCAAGTCAATGGAAGTGATAAATAAAAATTATTGGTGCTGTAAGGTGAATCAAATGGCCTATTTATTTCAAATAAGCTATCTCTCTTTTACTATAATCAAGGGTGAGAATTTGATATCAACACTTGACCCATTAAGTTCTTACATTTAGTCAGTATATACTAAGAATTGTATAGTATTGTAAGACTTAATGGGTCAGGTGTTTATATCAGTTCGAAACCTTGATTAGAGTAAATTCTATCACCGCCCGCGCAACCTACGTTCGTTTAAGCTTTCTCTATGTTGTATAAATATGTATGTCCTAAAATTTAAATATTGTTTTGTTATCAATTGTAAATGATATACTTGTATTAATGAGATTAGAAAATAAGTAAATTGATTTTATTAGATTAATAATATTCATTATTTCGCGTTAGTTGGTATTATACAGGTTGTGTATTATAAGATATGCTTCCAGCTCGTGTATACACTGACAATGTAATCTCAAATGGTAAAGACAATACGATAAAATTAATCCAAGACAAAATTTCCCTAACCAATTCATCAAGCTCATAATTACATATAAATCAGTTCAATCGTCTGTGATGTCTTTTGTTCTATTAAGTCTATTTATTAACAACCTGTTTGACTACACACAAGTTGTTTGCGACATTAATTTTCTAATGGAAATGACTTAATTCACAAAGGTAATTGATGTAAACTCAGTTTTCTAAATATTAATTTTTCGAAATTTCAGTTCTGATTTACAGAAACCTTTGCTTAGAGGGATGCGTCTATCTTGCGTAACACCCGAATCCTGTTTTTGTAATAAAATATTAAGAGTAGTTTATAACGGATACGGTAAAAACCAGTTAAAATAAATAAACGCTTAGGTCTAGAGATTAGGCTTTAAGTAATTTAGTGTAAACTTTTTAAAGAATTAAATCAACTCGATGACATAATAGGATCTGAAGAGCAAGATTTAAGGTACCGCAGAGGAAGAGAAAGAGTTTAGTGAACCGATCAAATATAAAGTATAACTAATGATATGACTAATTAGAATCCTTCATTAGACGATCCTTTAATTTGTAAAGTTTTTAGGCAGAAAAATTTATATACAAAGAAAATATTGACAGATTATTTATGAATAAAGTAATATCACAAAAAAATCTGGCAAAAAATATAATTTTTCAAGACAAAAGAATAAAATTAAAGATAAATATACAGTTATGAGCCTAATCTCTCAGATCATATTTTCTTACCTAAATGCACAGCCCAGCATGGATTTTATCATCATCTTTTATTCTTCTGATTTACGTTTTCTAACAATAGATTAGTCTATATACAATATTGCACGCAGATATTTTTCCATACCTGTTACATTGACGATGGCGTTTCCGGATTTTATTTCAAATGATTCGCCAAATTATGTGGTATTGTTCTGTAATTGTTTATCCAAATTTTTTTACAGCCCTCCTAGTTTCCTTGGTGGTTTATCGCCTCCGAGGGCCTGGCTAGATCCAATCAGTGTAAGCCATTTTAATATATCATCAAAACGATATTGAAACAAACACTTGCGTGAAGCTGTAAGATACAAAATAAAAAAACCCCTGAAAACGGCATGGATACATGAAATATATTGCCACAGACCAATAAAAGAAAAAGAGGGAGAACATAAAAAAACAAGAAAATATTTGTACATTTATTGATTGGATCTTACTAAGTCGTCACAGAAGTCTTGCTAGCGGATGGATTGGGAGGGCTGTAAATGGATTTCAAAATGCAATCAATACAGAATAATCAGATTTGAAAAGGGAATAAAACGAAAGGAAGTTGAGATGCCACGTCATAAATATTACAAATACATATAAATCTATGATCCGACATTTAATGAAGGTTTATCTATGGGCAAATAATGTGGGTTAGAAGAAAAAGAGGCAAGGATCGAACCCAATAAGTGGCAGAATTTAATCTTCTAATTGAATAAAAATATTTTCTCGTTAGGATGGTTTTTGGTATTGTTTTATTTCTAAATGTTCTTCCATTAATTTCTTTTGTATTTCAATTTATCTGTGGACGTCCTTAAAAATGGGCGTTCTTCTTAATAACCATTCTTGTTAGCCATGTCTTTATCCATTAATTATATTTAATCGTCTCGGTGACTGTATTTTCCAACCTTTCCCAAGGGCACGGTCAATCTTACTCTTTTGGCCTGATTGCTTCAACGAATTTGTTTAGATTTTTTGCCAAAATTTTAATTCTAAATTAACCACAATATTGTCCGTGTACCCTATAGTTTTTTTCTTCTATATATATTATCAACCACTCCCGCAAAATCCTACACATAATCTGCCATGTCTTGTATTCGATTACTAATCCGGTAATCGATTGTTCAGCAAAGTTAACTTATGTGTGTGAATTACCATGATTTTATTTGACTCAGATACGTACATTGCTGTTAAGACGCAATGCACAATTTATTAGATGGCTACCGCACCATGAAAATGCATAGTGGTTGACTCACACTGTTTCCTGAATACACCCATACACACACACACACACATATATATATATATATATTTATGTATATATATATATATCATTTATATTTATAGATGTTTGGGTGTTTGTGAGATCAAAAGTTTATTAGTTAAGTTATGAGCTTATTTTATAACTTAGAATGTCAATCACACAAGAACTACTGTTTATATGTAGGATTTGTCCCACTTATTTCTTTTATTAAAAATACATATTTCGGATAAATTTATTGGTATATTTCAGCGTTTCGTATATCATCGCGTCGTGTAAACTTCCTAATAAAAACAATCTTACCAGATGTTATGAAGATTTATGAACTGTGAACCGATGAAGGCTTACGACATCGGTATGGGTAATATATACAGTTAATGAAATAACTGGGAAAAATCCAATGTTAGTCACACCAAAGACAAGGTAATTTCAAAACATCCAGTTTTACAATCTTCTTATTCGTTTAATTATGTCCATATATCCTTTGCCTATCATTCTTGCTGACAATAATTCTTAAAATACCACAGATTTTCGTAAAAAGCAATGTCTGTATCAATGGCAAATATTCAATAATTTACTGTTTAACATCAGCAAAATTTCGCATCGCTTTTGCATCGATTTCCAAAATTTTCACCCTTCTGTAGTTACCGCCCTGTCTTCTCCTCTGTTAGGTCCGCACATACATGTACCTATGCAACAAGAAATTTCCCAATGTTTTCATTTGCGAGGCAACGCTTTTCTACAATGAAAAGTCACTACAGTAAAACGAAACACACATATGAACGATAAACGAATAAGGAGAGAATGATGGAGGCCGGAGAGTCTGTGATATCCTCAGGTTTGTACTTCATCAAATATTCGACAAGGAAAAGTAAAAGAATTGAGCACAACAGAAGGAACGTAAATAAACCAAATAACATGGCCAGTAATACTAAATAAATTTATTGACAAATCTTAAAAAAACACTGCCATGCTTTAGGTTAATATTATGTATGCTGAGTAATTTTAAATGAAATAAAGTTTCCTTTATAATATTACGAAAGTATGACTTGAAAACTTATATATATATATATATATATATATATATATATATATACTTTTTAGAAATGCCTAGATATTTAATATTTTTCATGACAGGTGATCCAATAAACCAGGTGGTTGAGTCCATATTTATCGTAAATTGTCTCATGTTAACTTTTTACAAAATAGTGAAAATAGTGGCATTATTACTCATATTTTAAATAGATTTCATAATTCTGAAATAACAAATTGATTATCTATAAATAATCCAATGCAAGTCACATAATAAATAACTATAGGTTCAGATTAATTAATTAGTCAATTTCTAAGGCGGAGAAAACCGAATATTGATGAACAAAGAAACACGATAATAAATTCATATTCTAGGCGATTCAGAGTTAACTGAGTACATATCAGTAAGGTTAGCAGTCATGTTGCCTAGGCCTGGTTTATTAACATGGACAAAAGTTACTATGTTTTTCCTGTTTCTAACCTGTTAAATAATATATTTTAAATTTCCACTTCGTTGATTTTTCGCAGAGAACGATTGATTAAATTATTTATGTATTGAAAGATAGAAGGTATAATATTACAAATTGCATTATCATTAAAAGTATAAAAAATTTGAGATAAAATATATTTTATACAATGGAATTACTAAATTATTGCTAGATATATGTGGAAGATTGTAAAAACTATAATTTAAACATTTAAAATTAATCAAAATATTTCAAACAAAATTCTAAATTACAACAGGAAATAAATTGGAAAAGTTGAAATAATTGTACATCGGGATAAAACTGACTGTAAATGTGTATGGAAATTAGAGTTGTTGCTTGATGATCTCAAGGGTAACGTTCGGAATCCAACCCGTAACTTTTCTCTGGTATTCCATACACAATTAGGAATAGAAGCTAGTAATTCTTTTGAAATGCGAGCTTTCAATTCCTGTGTGCAAAAACAAAAAGAAATTTTATCAGATACAAGAAATATTTCTTTTGCATAATCTCCTCAAATATCCACTAATGAACATATATTTATATATAAATTGGAAAGCAAAACAAAATAGAAATATGTGAACATAGAGAGAGTGTGAAAAACGGAAACCAATCAATTGCGTGCGTCACAACCAGTTCCATCTCAATGCCTATACATGCTTCTTCTGCTTGCATAAATCCGGCTGCAATTTGTTTATCCATAAGGCTTCGTATGTGGCTAGCTCCCTTTTGTTTTTGCCCTTAGTAATTACTATGAATGTTACGTCTGGAGAACATACGTGCGATGTTTCGATGATGTGTTGCGCAATAGCAGACGTGTATTCACCATTTGATTTCAAACAGGCGTTTAAGTTAAACTGTTCTCTCATTTGAGTAAATAACCGTCTGATCGATCGGCCTACGTAAGTTGATCGACAACTTGCGCATGTATATTGGTAAATAATATTTGATGTCGACATTAACGGCTGTTTCTCTTTGATTGCTGGTAAAGGCAAGTGTGTTACCCTAAATAACACTCGTAGTTTGGCTGCATTAAATGTGTGTGTCAATGCTGCTTCAACTTTCTTTTGTGCCATTCGGGAAACCGCATCCCCTTTAAATGGGATGTTTAGGTAGACTGTTTTCTTTTCTGGCCCATAATACGTCTGTTTCTGTTTAATTTCCCTTTTAATAATTGATTCAATTAATTGTCTGGGGTAGCCATTAGACATTAAATCGTTAATTGCTTTATTATATTTATTTTCTTTTGAATCTTGAATGAACAACCTGTCAATTCTTGAAAAGCAACCACGAACTATTGATAATTTATGTTGAAATGGCACAAAATTGCTGTAATGCAAATACTGTGCAACCATTTTGGTTTATGGTAAATTGTTCTGTTTAATTTACCGTTAGTTACTTTCTTTAATAGTTCATCTAGGAAAAGTAGACAATCATCTTTGTTGAAACTTCGAAACAATGTTCGTGATTGCGACCTGTTTGTAAGGACAAGAAATATAGCATCCTCGTACCGTATATATTGAGCACATTTACTTATGTCACTCTTTAATGATGTGTTCTCTAGATGCCCTAGATAAATCTCAGCCAACACTGGAGATAAGGGGCTTCCCATTGCCACACTGTCAGTCTGTTTGTAGATGCTTCCATTAAAACAAAACCGTACGTCTTATGTGCATAATAAGATAAGCTTGCGCAGAGTGTGACCTGGCACCGGCAATGGTAATATTTCGTGTTCTACCGCTTTGACTATAATGTTAATGGTTTCATCATTTGGAGCATTTGTAAACAAAGGGGTAACATCAAAAGATACCATAATCTTGTTTTTAACATTTATATCTTGAATTTTGTTTACAAACTCAAACGAATCGGCAACCGAATAATTACCTAGTAGTTTACGTAATGGTTCAAGTAAACGAACTAGACATTTAGCTAGTGCATGAAATGGAGAATTTACCCAGATAAAATTGGCCTCATAGAACAAACTTTGTTGTGTGTTTTTGGTAATCCGTACATTGTTGGTGTAGATGATCCAACTGGCTTGAGCTTATGTGCAGTTGCCTCATCTATAAAACCGGCAACTTTCAAAATCTTAATTCCATTTATTACTTTGCGCTCCACCTTGTCTATTTCATCTGATTTATCGCCTAGACGTGTGAATTTTGTATTGTCCTTTAACATGTTTTACATCTTTTGTATGTAGTCAGATTTGTCCATTATATCTACGCTCTTGCCTTTATCAGCGCGTAGTATTTTGATGTTTGCGATTTTGCTTATACCAGGTTGCTGACAGGTTGGTTAGTCAAGATTCAAAAGAAAATAAATATAATAAAGCAATTAACAATTTAATGTCTAATGGCTATCCCAGACAATTAAATGAATCAATTATTAAAAGGAAAATTAAATAGAGACAGACTTAATACGGGCCAGAAAAGGAAACAGTATACCTAAACATTTAAGAGGGGATGCAGTTTCCCGAATGACACAAAAGAAAGTTGAAGCAGCATTAACACGCACATTTAATGCAGCCAAACTACGAGTGTTATTTAGGGTAACACACTTGCCTTTACCAGAAATCAAAGAGAAACAGCCGTTAATGTCGATATCAAATATTATTTACCAATATACATGCGCAAGTTGTCGATCAACTTACGTAGGCCGATCGATCAGACGGTTAATTACTCGAATGAAAGAACTTTGTAACTTAAACGCCTGTTTTAAATCAAATGGTGAATACACGTCCGCAATTGCGCAACACATCATCGAAACTTGGCACGTATATTCTCCAGACCAGGCATACAAAATAATTACTAAATGCAAAACAAAAGGGAGCTAGCCACATACGAAGCCTTATGGATAAACAAATTGCAGCCGGATTTATGCAAGCAGAAGAAGCATGTACAGGCATTGAGCTTGACCTGGATGTGACGCACGCAATTGATTGGTTTCCGATTTTCACACTCTCTCTATGTTCACATATTTCTGTCTTGTTTTGCTTTCCAATTTATGTATAAAGATATTTTCATTAGTAGATATCTGAGGAGATAATGCGAAAGAAATGATAAAATTTCTTTTTGTATTTGCACATGGAAGGCTACAATGAAGCTAGTAATTCTCTGTGTGATTTTGATAAGTTTAATGATAAAAATAAAATCTAATAAAAGGAAAAATGACTTATGGATATTCATCGATAATCTAATTTACTTACTTAAACACATTTTTGGTATAATTTGCTCCTTTATAAGTTACATTTTATGTAATAATATGATATTAAAAAATAATTTAAAAATTACCGTATATCCATAACTTAAAGTTAGCAAGTCAGCAAATATTGAGCATCATTGATTATTCTATGCCATCCCTTCTACTTGATGGTAGCTGCGCGAATAATATTGAACTACTTGCAATTTCGTTTACCACAGCTCTTTTAAACAAGTCAACGAAGGTTTAAAAATGGCGCGCGACTATCTCGAATATACTTTCTTATTGAGGCTATTATGATGGCGATTAACTTCCCAAAGTGCAATCCATATAGTTTAAGACTACATTAATTCGGTGTTTAGTTATATTTCTTCGACTAGTACGTTACTTCTACCAATATAAATGAAGCGTGTTCATTTAAGTTAACGCATCGACAACGAATTTGTAACGAGTAGCATCATATAGTCAACCAGGGTCCAGCATAGTTCTGATATTATCAAGAATAATATTGACGATTTTGCAAGAGGTTTCTTACTGTTAAATCTGCAGGTTTTCAACTGGTTCTAAATTTTGAATCTGCAAATTTGCGCATTATATAAGTGTTTATTTTCCTCGTCAATTAATATAATGCAGACATCCAACAGAATATGCCAAAATTCCTGATTTACATTCACAGTAAACATTTAATAAACATTCATCAATGTTAACTTTTACAAATCAAAGCATTCAAAATGGGCGTTTGACCGACTTTAACTTATTTTACCTTCTATATGCAGCCTATACTGATATTATGTGATCCTACCATTCGGCAAAATAGATTTGGCTGTGTGACAAATACAAAGTATAGTTAGATAAGCTTAAATAAGTGGGCGCCAATAAAATGAAGCGTATTACTTATGGATATACAACAAAAATGTATAATATTTGGATTAGGAAAACTAGCAATATGGCACCGTTGTTTGGATTCAAATCAAAGAGATTCATTAACACATAATTTTTACGAAGAAAAGTGAGGAAATTCAACAGTCCTCTATATTTTGATGTATATATAGTTTAAAAAGGTTTTTATCAAATAAATCATTATGTTTTAGAAACTGTGCTGCATTATATAACATTAACCAGAGGACAGATATTTAAAGGAATCCGCAAATAAGGTAAACGGGATAGGGACAAGATCGAGAATATCTACGATCATAGCAACTTGGGTGTTACAGCCTGTGGGAAAGTTATTTATTATATTATTAAATTAAAAATAATTTTGAGAGAACTGTCTTGTTTGCAGAAATTCAGAAATGTATGAGGTTAGTCATTTTCCATTTAAAATTTGGCAAGAGATTTGCATGATTGAACAAGTAAACAGATAAAAAGTAATATTAGAAGACGTTACAAATTCGAGAAATTTGTGAAACACTAATTATACATATGGAATATCTTGTTTTTGTATAGGAAAACTATAATTTTACTTCATAAAATTTATTAAAATTCTTTTCTCGTGCTAATTAGTGTGTTGATAAAATTAAAAATTTTGGACACTATTGTATCGTTAACAAAATTAGTACTGAGTTTTGCATATTGAAAACTGAAGAAACACTGTTTTCACTATTTAATTGTACAAATCTATATAATTCACTAATCTCTGTTTATATCCTATATCTTTGTAAAAAACTGATAATTTTATGGCATTTTGTTTTCCATCTTTTTGAAGTTACTTTCCTTTAATTCAAGCTCTCCTTTTCCTAGGGGACAAAATAAAACTTAAGAACAAGGCGGTACAATAGTCAACAAACGTGGAAAAACAACTGCACACGTAAAAGGCAATAAAGCGAACGCTCTTTCAAATCTCAATCCATCAATACAAGAATTACCAAATCTCAAACAACACTCTGTAATACAATAAGACTGGCTTTTACACGCACAAAGAATAGCACACAAATACAGACGCACATTCACCCACAAAGTAAACCGCAATAAACCACCGACAAGAAAAAGAAGTAAAACTTAAAATCGGACTAGTTTTCATTCCATTAATCAAACAAAAACTCAGGATTTATAGAAATGATAGATTGTAAAGTGTTGCTGATTGTTCTGGAATAAACCGGCTATTGTCCATTTTGTTTTGAAATTAGTTTTCTCCTCCGTATAAAAATATGTTGCGTAATATTTGATGGTAATGAACTTTATAAATAACATATTTATTTATAGGCCATAAACAAATGTTTCAGATTTAATTTAACTTTGTTACATTTAATATCAGCTCAGTAATGAAATGTATCTAGACAAAGGCCTTCAATATTTCTGGTTTCGAAATTAATCGCCATGTTTGCCTTTAGTTAGCATTGCTCAATAAAATAATTTATTAGTTGTATTTGTGTAAATCGTTAACCGAATAATCCAGTAAGTTATTGAAGACCGGATGTTACAAATATTTAGGAAACGCCACGTTCCAAAACCTCGACTTTATCTAGATCAATTCAAGGAAAATATGTTAAATTAAATAAAAATCATTGCAGATTGAAAATAGCTAACAATATACGGCCAGTGACTAATTACGGCACGGCTTAAGCTCTCATAAAACGTCTCCAAATAATAGAATAAGCGAGATACCTATAAAAATAGCGAGGAGTTGCATATACTTTCTATTGTTTTCATTTGATAGATCATACGTGGTTCGAAGACAAATTATAATTTTAATTATAACTAACATGCAGATAGGGAATTATACACGGCTCGTCTTTACATATATATATATATATATATATATATATATATATATATATATATATGTGTGTGTGTGTGTGTGTGGAAATGTGTGGATGTGTGTGCTAATTTACACATGGAAAATAACTCTTGATGACCGTATAGTTAAACTCATATAAGCTGTAAGGGTTTATGATTAACAAGACACTGACCAAGAACACTTTAAATAAATATAAATATATTAGTTTGAACGAGATTATCATAATTGCTCTATACCTGTGCCCAATTCAATTTTTATTTTTTAATCGTAAGTCTTGTTGATAATTTCTAATAATAAAAACTGAAACGTCGAAACATGAACGTATGGAATGAACGCATAACAAGGTTCTTTAAAGTATTGCTTTGTTTGTATTTGAAAAATGATATCCATAAAATTTTTACTGTTATATGTCAGATAAATTGTCAATCAAACCAAGAGAAAAAATGGATAGCTGTTAACAGGCTCTCAAAGCAGACTAGCAAAGTTTGATCTACGAGTCTGTTGTATTAATCAAATTATTTTTTATGGAATTTACCTGTTATATTGCTAAATGTGAGCATAAACAAAGGTTATGATACTCTCTTCCAATACCATTGGAGCATTTTATAGTACAACCCTAGTTGACAGCAAATTATGAGTTGTTTTAATGTGATGTAATTAGTAAATACGTACTTATGTACTTAACCAGTAATAACATCTCATTGAATTACCTCGCTAGTTAAACATTTAAAAAATATTTACTTTTTCATTTCATAATAACTTTCTCATTTGACAGGTTAACTGTACGAGAGTAACTCGTGACAGCCATTTGATGAATGGGTGAGAATAGCAATTTTGTAAATCCAAATTACGGACTTGATAACTAGCCAAAATAATGGGCTTGCTAAGCTGAAATAGTGCTATTATCAACTCAGTTTTTATAATGCGCGTATCCAACTTATTTGAACTTGTAGCACGTAACACTGTATGAGTAATGTACAATTCCTTAACCAGTTAGTGCAAAAAAGTTGAGTCAAGAATTCGAAAAATACTTACATTCCAAATTTATAACTGTTAGTTATTGTTTGTTTCGGAGAACTAATATATATGCAATTATGTATTAGGTGTTGCGCACCTAGTATAATAGGTTCAAATATGAACAGAAGGATAAACGAAGGTCAACACGAACAGAAAGTTTAGTTTCATGTATACATGGAATTTCGCTTTTTCTTTATGCTGACATTGGTTTATACTTCTTGATATATCTGAACTATTCTGTAACTAGGTGCTCAACACCTTATGTATAATTAAAATGCAAATAATAAGTAGACGAATATAATCTGAGTCCTTAATAGCCTTTTAACAGAGATGCTAAGTGTTACCCGATATGAGTAATACCATGCAATTAATTACGGGAACTCGGAGACAACATGACACGTCAAATCATGTCATCATGCAAGAAAATAATTGCATATTTTACAAAGATTATTTTCTGGAGACAAACTCTAGTAGGATAGTTGTTGATAGGTAAATTTTAAATAAATTTGGCTTTTAATAAATAACTAGTTAAGAATTCAGGCTAACATCAGAATTCAGTATGGTCAACGAAATAAAGTAAAGTTTGCTATTAAATAGTCAATACTCTTTATACGCTAATTCATACTGACTATTATAGTTAATTTTTTATTACATAAATATATTACTGAAGTATAAATTGCACATTTTTTAAAATCAGTATGCCGCCTTGGTTATTATGTATAATAAAATAATCGTGAATAAAAAATTCCATGTAATATTCTTGGTTCTGTTATTATTGCGAAATAGGAATGTTAGTAGAGAACTATCTTAATAAGGAGGCCAAATAAGTCAACGAAAACGATTATTTCGTCAGAACCTAAATTGACTCATATATCTTGTTCTTTATGTAGTTAACCGAGAAAAGTAAACATGGCTTATCTAAATTACTTATAGTAACTTTGCGCAAACATACCAGAAACAAGCACCCACTTTTGCAGGCGCATAAACACACAATCAAAAAATTACGATTAGTCGATGTATAAATATATTTCTTCGTTTGAACAGCCGAGAGAGAATAGAGCAACTAACTGTGCTACAATTGCTCAGCTCGTTTCATCGTTTGCAATAACAAAACCCGGAAATAAGCTAGAATTTGAGTTTGATTTTTGTGAACGTTTTTTTCAGCTCTTTTAGAACCGTCGATCTCTTATCCAGATAAATTTAGTGTAAAACTAATTTCGATTTGCTAATTTATTTGCAAGCTAATCTTATTAACATGACGATCTGCTCAGTTATACCTGTCCTATGAGTAAAACATTTTAAAGTGTGTACTTAAATGACGTTCGATATAAAAGTAATTTTTTAAGTCGGCATTTTGTTGATTAAGAAGCATATTTTAACCATGGAATATGCACTGCTTCTTTAATCTCTCAATTAACTCTTTTAGTTTTTTTGTCCACGTTAAATAGGTAGATTAAAATATATTAAATTTTAGATGGTTTCGACTTCACATAAGCAAAAGAAAATTTTACATGACCCGAATATAAACACGTGTATTGTACGTGTTTACTGGCCTGTGTGTTTGTGATTTGCTTCCAGTTTGTCGTTTTATATTGTTTATTTATAGTTCAGTTATATGGCATGTGCTTTTCTCAATTTGCTATCTAAGGCAACTGATGTTTCAGTTAAGGTGATATCTGTCAAAGGAATTTTCATTATTAACTCTGTTGATAAAGCATGGTTTCGTAATTATACTATGCTTACAAATAACGTATATTTCTTAATTTATGTTTTTAACTATTCCGTAGTTATACATATTAAGAAATAGAATAGAAAATGAAATTTAACTAGCCCATAGTTACTATTTTTGAGAATCTGGGTATTTGAGGATAGAGCATAGAAAAGTGACCCATTAAGCATTCGACATTCTACGCACAAAACAAGAATGACCATATCCAATTGCGTAGCGTATACAACTGAACTCGGTTATATTTAACACAGACGCGCGTTTTAAATTTGGTGAATAATGTACAAGCATGCAAAATTTGCTACATTGGCAAGCGTTGCTGGTGTACTGAATGCAATTCGATTGGTTCTGTCGAAGAAGCCCGTATGTAAGTTGAGCCAACATCAGGTTTAACGAAATTATACAAATTGACGGACTACGTTCACCATGGGCAGGTTGATGGTAATGGCTTAAGGGCATTGAGAAATTTCTTTACTCAATTTTTAAAATTTAAAAAGAAACACTAGAATTATGCATGCCTGCATTTATATATATATATATATATATATATATATATATAGTTATATTATCAACGCATTAACCACATGATATATAGTTTCAGACAAGAATAATTACAAAGCTTTAAGTAAACCTTAATTATTGTAGAACGCCTGGAAAATTGCTACAATTCGAAATATCGCTACTCTGGACTCAACAGTACAATACCATTGAATAAGGTAGAAACACAAATTTATTGAAGCGAGTCGACTGGACACAAACTGGCTGTCTGCTTAACAAAATAAACTATTAGGCGGTTTCATTTTGAGCGTGTATACCACTGGGACTAATAGTTTCGTTATTTCTGTAACAAATTTGTTGTCAAAATGTATCCATTAGCATTAATTTAACAAAAACGCATCAGTTTGACTTCAATTTCGAAGTGCTTTGCACAAATGCTGATATATATTTGGCAAAATTTATGCTGTATTAGGGAGCCTATAACTGCCTATTCTTATAATTTTTAAAATGAAATTTGACGTTAGAATAGAAGCATATTGAAATAAATAATAACTAATTAAACGAAACAGTTTCTGTGCGGCTGGTGAATACAATAACTTGAAAAGGTTGTGGATAGGATAGAAATAGAAATCCATTCTATGTAATTCGTCGCGCAGCAGAAAATATAACACCAGTTACTGGCTTGTTAAGGCCGTACTTGTCACCATTAAAATAAGATTGCATAATCGATAACAGGAACCAAATTGAAAGGATTGCCTAGAGTTTCAGCTGACCGAGATGCTTTGCCCACTTCCTGCAATCTCAAAAACAAATTAATTAACAGGATTATCAGTTGTGCAATTGTTCTTCATTCATAACAATAAATAATTTTATTCATAAACCGTAGCCCTGAGGATTGGATAATGGAATTCAACTACACATGAACGGTGCTTAACTTCAATAAGCATCTCGTTGAATTATGGTAAGCCTTACAAACTAAGAAATCAGCAAATAAATGAAAGGATTTTTCATTATAATTCAAACTATATTCCACGTATAGGACGCATTATTCCACAGAATTTAATTTTAGTGCACGACTTTCAGAAGTCTGCTTTAGGACATATAAGGCAAGTTAGATCGACATTCCTCGATTGAACAAAACATTTAAAATGTCAAAAATATACAAAGAAGTATCTAATAGACTTGATTTAATCACAAATGTACAGACGTTAATCTCAGTTTATATTTTTTCAAGAAATACTTTATAACTTTCATCAGCCTTTTGCTCGCAACACCGATTAATAACAGAACAGTACTCTTCTCCGTTTATAATTTATGACTAGATTTTCTCATAATAGTTACTGACATTGTATTGGAAAGGCATGCCTCCCGTAAGTGTCTGTATGTTTTTATAATTGCTAAGGGTCCAGTTAAGTATAATAACACACATTTGCACTCATTTGATTAAAACTATATTGGCTGAATTTCAATATAAACTTTACACCTTATTGAGTAAAGGTTGTTTTCTTGCCATGGGAAATAACGCAATTAGAAGTCACGTTAATGTTAGAAGTTAGGGGCCAAATGATACAAACAAATCAGTGGTAAACAAATTGCAGTATAAATGGTTTAATAGAAAGCATGCAAATAATAAACCTAACTAGAATTTACATTTCCTGAAGAAAATGTAAGTGGTGCTTGCAATGCATTGTCTATTTGATTTTTTGGACGATATTTCGCCCAGTATGCGAAGATCGTACGCCCGATCGCTTATGAAAATCATATCAAAGCTCTCCTCAAAAGGCCTCACGATTTGATGCCTCTTTTGTGGGTCTGTGTCAAAAACTGCAGGACAAGTTACGCGTCAAATTTTGTACGGAAGAAAAATAATAGTGAGAACTAGAATGCACATTTCCTGAAGGAAATGTGAGTGGTGCTTGCAGTGGCCAAACTCGGCCCTCAGTTGTTACCCAGGGTGTCTGCTAGGGTAATCGGGGTGATTGCTAGAGTGTTGCAATGAGTTTGATAGGTTATTTGGTGTGGTTTTTAGGGTACCCAATATGGTAGCTAGGGTTGTTGCTAGGGTAAACAGTGTGATTGCTAGGGCCCCAGGGGTACAAATTATATCCCGCTGTGGAGTATGTTCTCGCACAGCAGGATAGCTTCTCCAAATGTGGCGATTCACAAGTTTCTGCGACACTCTCTCTCGGAGCTATGATCCGTTAAAGTTTGCCGCAATACATTGTCTATGGGATTTTTGGGGCGATATTTCGTCCAGTGTGCGAACATCGTACGACCGATCGCTTATAAAAGTCATAGCACACCTCTCCTTAAAAGGCCGCACAATTTGATGACTCTTTTAAGGGTCTGAGACAAAAACTGAAGGTCAAGTTACGCGCCAAAGTTTGTACGGAAGAAAAATAAGAATAAGAATAAGAATAATAATAAGTATGGTGCATAGTAATAGTGTGCTTTGCCTTCAGCAAGCACCAATAAATAATTATATCTAAAATGGAAATTTCCTGAAGAAAACATGAGTGTTACTTGCAGTGGAAAAACTCGGCCCTCAGTTGTTAGGGTACTCAATGCATTGTCTATACGATTTTTCGGGCAATATTTTGCCCGGTGTACGAACGTTGTACGCCCGATCGCTTATGAAAGTCATAGCCAACCTCTCTTCAAAAGGCCGCACGATTTGACGCCCCTTTTGTGGGTCTGTGGAAAAACCTACAGGACAAGTTGCGCGCCAAAGTTTGTACTGAAGAAAAAGGAGAATGGTGCATAGTTGTGGTGATGCTTTGCCTTCGGCAGAAGCACTAATTAAAATGCGATATTAGCATAATTAAGGAACGGAGAAGCAATTATCTACCGAAAGAATTGCCCTACTCATATTGTAAGGAAATGTGCAAAGTGATATAAAAGTGTTACAAACAATAAGAAATCTTAGTATATACATAAAATTACAAATAACAAAGGATGATATTTTGATAGCTAGTACTGTAAGTAATCATTATATTAAACAACCACTAATGCATTAATGCATAATTGCATAAGTTTCTTCTAACGGGAGATTTATAATCTGTAAAAAGCCAATGATTCTGATTCGTGCAATCATCGTTTCTTGTCATTATAAAGTGCAGTGTTCAAAATGTAACCTTGTGATTTTTCTACCGCTTATTCATCAAATAATTTAATTTAATAGGTTCCCTAATCTATCACCTCGATCTCTTACAACTGGATATCACTATTTGTCTACAGCCATCGAAGTTACGTTTTATCCTGTCTACACTGAGTGGCGTGCAAGATCATTTATTTTAATGTGATCATTCCTAAACGTAGTTTCGTGCTCCCCTCCTTTTACCATAATTGGGCGCATAGTTTCATCAAGATGCACAGGATTAACGATTTTGCATAAGATTTAAAATACTTCTGATAGGTCTAAGAGTTAACTATTTTCCTTTCGGTTAGGAATTTAACTTCTTATTTAAGATACTGTCTTAAAGCGGTTCTTATGTTATATTTTAATGCTCTTTTTTGACGTTTCTACTAAGTTAGAAGTCCGCTGTTGGCAAGACTCTACAAACCTGCTTAGCTCTGCTTGATTTTGCATACTTCTAGTTAAGGTTAAATTTACTTACCACATCCGTAATCGTTACTACTGTAAACAAACTAGAGTAACCATGATTACGGAGTATATTTCTCAATCTGATACATCCCAACCAACAATGTCTTATGCCTGCTAAGGTAAGGCATCTTGTTTTCAATACGTGTACGATACAGATTTTCCACCGTCACGAATGATCTGACTTGAAATCAAGTAGACCTTCCCACAAAAAGTGAAGAGATTGGTTATGCAATCTATTAAATTATGTCGAGGTATGACATTATAAATGAAACAGCAATGAAATATCGCTATGTTCTATTTTGGACACTCTACTAATTAAATGTTGAATATTTTTCGCTCAGTGCTGTCCTTCTTGTTGTGGATTTGGCCGCATTTTCCTTGTGCGGGACAAATGAAAGCACTCGTAGGTCGGTAAAACCTTGAATCCTGTCCATTTTCAAGTGCAACGATTATTGGCCTTGATTGATGGGATCTCACTTCTCCCTTCGTTTTGAAGCCCTTCACCAACTGCTTCTGAAAAAGAAGAGTGGAAAATCTTGCTCCAACGTCATTTTCAGAGAAGCAGCTGATGTAGGGCTTCAAAATGAAGGGACAAGTGAAAACCCATCAATCAAGGCCAAAAATCGGTGCACCTGGAAATAGACAGGATTCAAGATTTTACCTACCTACGAGTGCTATCAATTGTCCCGTACTCTACTAATTAAACAATAATTGATTGCGCGGGTGGTGGTAACAATTCTTTAAATCAAGTTTGCGAGCTAGAAGTAAACACCAATCCCATTTTATTTACTCTACTAATTAATAGTAGAAAGCGACAATTTCAGTCTGACTTTCGTTTTTACTTCAATTTATTGTTTGGGCTGATTTTTATGTGTCAGTGTCTGTGTCTGTGTGCCTGTAAAGATCGGTCTTGCCGTATTAAAAATTAATTACTGAAATCTGGTCATTATTGTATGGATGGATTCTGAGGTAACCAACTGTTCCACATTTGCTTTAATCTTGTTTTGTGAGTATTGTTCTGTGTATGTGTGATTGGAGGTCTGGTGACAATTCCTGAGAGGAAGAATCGAAACGTTGCCAGGCGTCGACGAGTAGGTCGTACATCAATTCCAGTGGTTAGTATGAACGATGCTGAAGCATTCAGTAGAAAGTGATGAATCCGCACCAATACAAAAAGAAGATAAATTGATGCGTACTTGGAAATTGGGATCAATCGGATCTTTGCGAAACTGATAGTGCAAGCCAACAACCCGCCAATGTCAATCGCAAAGAAGTAGCTTCTTTAAACTGGCTTGCAAATGAACTCGGGTATATTATAAATATGATCCCACGTGTAACTAAGTAAATACATTAATTCCTAGATGATTTACGCTTAAAGTACCACAGTTCTAAATAAAACCTATCTAATAGACCGTGGCGCTGCATTTATTCAGCAACGTACGAGTAATCGCTATGACAAAAGTAAATCTGAACCCAGGGACACATCGTGGTGCATTCAAGTTCATTATCATTATGATACTGAAAAAATCATCGTTGTTTTCATTTTAAATTCGAGAATAAATTTTCGATTATCAAAATGACTTAATATCTTGCTTTGGTAGATATTATGAAGCAATGTCTGAAAAAGTACCCTGATCACTATATAACATTTAGAGCGGCAAATGTCAAAAACAATTACTATTTTAGTGGAACAATTATAAAGAAATTGACGGTTTCCAATTTTGGAAGTGCTACGAGACTCACTGGAGTATCTCTCATTGAAAACACCAACCGTGAAATGCCTGTTTTAAATGTTAATTAATACTTGGTGTGTTCTTTTGGCTTAGTTTGGCAACTAAATAACTTTGTGTCACCTGTACACATCAACGCGTTTTAAACATAAATTGTTATCCACGTGGTTAATTTTTTGACTGCATAGAAATTGTGCAGCCGACATTTTCAGTCAAGTTCAATGCATGCGAGAACACTAGAAGAGCGAGCCGCATATATCATATATTGCTTTCCTTATATATGCATTGCGGTTTAATCCTCGCTAGTCAGTTTGCCGTCGTACTCTGATGACGATCATGGAAGTTCGAAACACATCAGTTATTGATGACTGACGGTTGTTTTGCTATGTTGTCCGATGACTGGTTAATTACTTCAGGCTTGCAAACTTGATTTAAAGAATTGTTAACACCACCCGCGCAATCAATGATTTTTTTTAATTTTACAACGAAAATAATAACTACAGAAACATCAGCAACAAAAACAGCAAAAAAAAAACATCGTGGGTAATATCTACAAAAAAAAGGACATCTGAAGGACAACCACCAATCGTAAGATAAAATTTTGCAAGTATAAATATGGGCATCTGCTTATTCATTGTAATTTGTATCAAAATCATGGTCTTCTATAAAAAAAAATTCAATTTATCTAGAAACAAACGACAAGAATGACATATAGCCGACAACGTGTAACCAATTATCAGTTTAATCGCAAAAATATGACTATAAAAAGTCACACGTCGTAAAAGCGAAAACCAGAATACACTTGCTAACTTTGCTTTAATGACAATTTGCCCCCAAGTGAGTTCACCGATGTCAGTTTTTCCAAACTTATAAATTAGTTAAAAATGTTTTTGAAGTACGCTTTGCATTAGAAATTGAATCAAAATCCAATTTTTTGTAAACTCTGTATTAATTTTAAAACTTTCTGGCGTTTTGATTTTAATAAGTTTAATGACGGAATGTTCAAGGAAGTTTAAATGGTATTCATGATTCAGGAAAAAGTAATTTGTTCATATGATTTCGAATAAAAGATGAAAGAAGTACACTTTAATTTGTTTTAGTTTACACTTTAGGATTTTCATGTGTATATGCATACATTCACATGATCCTTTTAGATTTGAGCATTTGCAATATTCATATTACATATTCTATTTGCAAAAACAAATAGAAACATACTTCAGATGAAACGAAAGTTTCATTATGATCTTCTCCTCAAGTATCATAAAATGAATTTTTTTATAAAATTTTAAAAGTAAGGGAGCGTGAAGTAAGGTGATATCTAAGCATCTGCACGTATCACCTACAAATTAGGACAAATGAAGTCGATAAATCTAGTCGGATATTGAGCATAAATTGGATGTGAAACGTAAAATTGACTGGGTGTTGTTCTATTACACATTATCTCCGGATTAAAATTTGTTGTTTGGCATATTTTTGAAAATATAATAATTGTTTCATTAGTAAAATCCTGGAAAATAATTACAAGGAAATGCTCTTTCACATGTTTTGACAAGTAATGACATTAAGAATATTTTTTAATAACATTATAAATTATTATTGAAAATGTGAATTTCGCTCTCTCTCTCTCTCTCTCTATATATATATATATATATATATATATATATTCTTTAGAAATGCGAGCCTTAATATAATTCATATTACCCTATCCATGTGCAATAATAAAAAGTAATTTATCATATACTAGAAACGCTTCTTTCTCAATTTCTTCTTGAGTATCTACAATTGAAAATCTCTTTATATATAAATTAAAAGGCAAAAAAACAAGATATAAATATGTAAACATGGAGAGAGTGTGAACAAAAAGAAAACCAATCAGTTGTGTGCGTCACCTCCAGTTCAAGTATTCCAACCTCTTGCTTTATAAAAGGAAAAGAATATTGGGTACAACATTTGGATTAAAGGATCAGTAGATGCTGATGTAGTGAGTGATGCTACTTGATCTTGATCAACTTCTGGGTTGGGTATTGATTGGTTCTATTTATTAGCTACATATTTATTTGTCTAACCTATTTGTTGTAGTTAATTTATTTGAAATTAAATATAAAGATTGACAACTTTTGTTCTTTTGTGTCCAACAAAAGGATCGTCTCTTTTAAAATTTGAAAATGGGTTTTTGTTGCGATCTATTCTTCAAGTGGTCCTTTACGTTGGCAGATTTGCGAACGAAAGCAGATTCAGACACAATTTTCTGTTTCACAAATCGGCTGAGTTTTGAAAATAGTATGAGTACATTTATCTGGATAGTTGTTTATTTATAGGATCTTTTTCAAATCCTATAAATCTTTCATTCCGATAGCTACGTTATTTAATAATATTTTCTAGTATGATTTGTGGACAGTGATGCTGTAACAAATTATTTGTCTATTTAACACTGAATTTCGATATGCCGATCTTGTTAAGCTTTAATCTTTCTCTCGCATTAATTGAATGTGACGAATTTAAATATTTTTTTCTCTTTCTCATATATGAATTTAATATTTAGGTTATTTCTGTTCACTACTAATCAAATTTGTCTAGAATTGCCAACATGTGTTCAATATAGTGTATTTTGTACGGATATATTACGCAGGCTATTTCGCTCCAGGTGTAGCAATAGCCAACTTTAAGATGAAAAACTCACGACGTGCCTTATCTGGGGCTGATATTAATTCAACAGAAAGTCCTAGCAGAAGTGCACAAATAAAGATGAAGAAGTCAGCACAATAATTGAAGCAGACTTCGAGCTGCAGAAGTCCACATAATTAATAAATATTTTTATTTTGTTTTACTAAATGAATGCGCTTTATTCGAGCGAAATCGTACAAATAACTGATTAAAAATAAAGCATCCGTGTTGAGTTTAAAAATGGCTTCTGACGGATGGGAAAACTTAGTTAGAGCGTTGTCTGCACAGATTAACACTTTGACTGCAGATGAACGACACACTTATAATAATTTCCGAGGTAATCCACAGAAACGACGCAATCAATATAGGTGAAGTCAACATTAGACATTGCTTGTATAAGTAAGCTTCGAGTAGTCATACAAAACCTATAATGGCAGTATCATTAAATTGACGGAACTATTTTTCACTAATTAGTAACGGGATGTTTTCATCTAAATTGTATGAGCTCTTTGACGTCGTTTTCACTTAAAAGACGTCCCTCTTAATAATTTTAAGTTAACTCACATAGAATTGTCATTACTTTTACCCATAAGATGATTGCAAGCATAGGTGTTATATCATGTTAAACCATTGTTTCATTTGGGAAATTGTTGTTCTTTAGTTCTTCCTTTAATTCAAAGGAATCTTTAACAGAGTACATATGGATGATGTATTTAACTGATAGCAGGGGATTAAGTAAGAACTTAGCATTTTAGCGACTTGAAGCCTTAAAAATGGATATTTGTGGACACATTGGTGCGATTCCAACACTTGTCTGAGGCTAGTGTACTCTTGGCTCTCCCTTTTGTGTTACTAAATTGTATCAATCTGTGTTGTTCTATGAATTATTCGCCGGAAGTCGGATGCTTCTCTTCCATCTCTCCTTTAAAGTTTTGCTCCATATTTCGCAAGGTAAAGAGGGGTTGTCCCTTTTTTGTTTGTGCTATCGTCTTGCCTTTCAATTTATCTAACCTTGGACAAGTAATCTTTAATTTATTTCATAGCTAAATTATAGGTATCAATTGGTTAATAATCAACACCCGATTTTTGGTTGGTATAGTGAATTGTTTGGAAATATCAGTCTGAAGGGCAGGAAGTGAGGCAACATGTCGCATTGGGAAAAATTAATCTACCAAGAACCAATTACAATATTTCTCCCATTTACTCAGTGTCTCTGCGATAAACATGTCTGTGTTACTGTCTACTGTCATTACTATTTTGTTACATTGATCTAACAGTTTTAAACAGGATAACAAATTTTCAACTAAAGAGAAACATTTTTAGGTTCACAATGTTGCTCTAATCAATATTACCAAATTTATTGTTTTTGGAATATAACACGCGAAAGTGGAAGAAAGGTACTATATAATTCTGATTGGTTTCCGATATTTGGTCATGTTCAAATGATGGTGCAGAGCATCTTAGTTAAAAACTTTTAAATCAATCGTGTAGAATCACCGTTAGCTTTTCTAATGATTTATTACATTGTTCTAGAAATTTTCAATTAAAGCTTTCATATCCATAAATTCAAAACCAATTGATAAAATTTTATTTGAACGGAAATCGCATCAATACAGCAAATCTATTTGATCATATTTAGTATAGCAAGTGTAAAAAATGTATTAATACATACAATATATATATATATATATATATATATATATATATATATATATATATATATATATATATGGTTCTATTTTACAATATATGAAATAAAGTAGATTTTTTACCGATAATCGAAAGTGGTCTTTATACTTTCCATGTTTAAAAATCACTGTTACCTTTATGATGGCTTCTGGTCGCTGTTTCAAAATATTTAGGGAATCCAGTTAAAATATCATGTCTCAATATGTTCGAATCAGACAATTTTCGACAAAACATACTTTTAAATCTAGTTCAATCACGTTATCAATTACAGGCGAAATAATAATTCCAACTCCAGCAGTCAATCATTTTGTTATTTATTTAAATCAAGCTTGCGATATTCATATAAACAGCAATACCATTGTTTTTAATCAGTAGCGCATGATAGCAAATTACCGTCAGTCACATGTAATGACGCTTTTCGGCCTTGCATTGTCAACAACAGAGCACGAAGGCAAACTGAATATCGAAAATCGGACCGTAATAAATATAAAAGAAAAACCGAATTGGATATGCGGTTCTTACCAGTGGTGATAGTAATTTTTAAATCAAGTATATGTGTTTTATATAAACATCAATCCCATTGTATTTAATCTGTTGCACAACGTAAAAAACTATCTTTAGTCACACGTTATGACGCATTTTGAACCTCCATGATGACCAACAGAATACGAAGGTAAACTGACTAGCGAGTATCAAAGGAATAGTTCAAAATAAGTTTAAACATTTTTTTCCGAACTTGTTCGACAAGTCAAGGACAAAGATATTTTTTCGTAATCTAACATATCTAGTTGTAAATATTTGGTATCTGAAATAATATTGGTGTTATTTTAATCGTAACCCGCGAAATTGATGATTTTATAAATGGTATATGCATTTATTACTAACAATTCATATTTTATTGTGAGGATTTAACGAACTCCATATCTTTAATCAAGCTCGAATATAATAGTTTGATACTATCGTTAAAATCAAAATATGAACTTCAAATAAATTAGTTTGAGTTTGGTTCAAAAGATTTTTATAGTTAAAATAAGCTATCCTCATCACTCATTTCAACGTTTGTCTTTATCGAAATGAGGATACCAAATATTGTGAAATTAATGGATCTCAATACTCTTTTTGAATTACATTTCTAGTAAAATTATAAAATCTAAGTAACGTTTCATAATACAATTAATTAGGAAAACATTTTACTTCTTAAAAAAGTAAAATCAATTTACAGCTCTACTAAGCAAGATTTATTTCATCTTATTTATTTAAATAAAAGTATCGATCCTGATATAAACACCAGTCCCATTATATACATACATTTGGCAGTATAAACTAAGCCTTGTATAATGTAGAAAAGACTCTTCATTCATTAGACCGGTTTCGTGCTTATTTGGAACTCATCACGTACTGGCCAGAATTTGCCAGAATTTGCTAATTGGCTAGCCTTACCTTTCGTTTTGGCCTATATGGCATCGTTCAATCTGTTTGGTTATTTTTTCGCCTCTTAATAAGCCTCTTTTCCGAAGATTTCTTAAAAGTTTACCTACTAATTTGAATAATAAAACCTCGAGTTCTGCAGAGATTTTACGCTGCATACACTATTCACAACTCATTATCATCACAGTTCCGTTTTAATATAGAGTCAATCTTCGTTTTTGATATTCTTTTTTTTTTTAAAAAAAAACTCCATGAAATGGAGCCGGCTTATCCTCTAAAAGGAGTCAGCCGCAGTAAAATAAAGTAAAGTAAAGTTGATATTCTTATTAATTATAGGCGTTTGCTTACGAGCGACTAGTGTCCAACGTATATAGGTTTATTTTAAGTAAAAAATCTATAAATCATTTTATGAATAATTTTGCTTAGCATTTAACGTCTTCATGTGCTTGTTGAAGAGCCTCTTGAGAAGCTTTTACATGAAAGGTCTCAGTCGATCAAATTTACTATCGATTCTGAAGTATTTAAGCATTTTTTTCACGCTCAAATAATTCACCATCTCATATAAGTGCAGTTCAAATTCTGACATATTGTGTAAATTTATTCATCGCGTTTTATTATCCATACACAAAACTTGCTAAAAAGAACTTTGGGTAAATCAGCGTTCATCGTAGTACGAGCGATCCGTCTGGTCTGATTGATGATTACTTTCCAAAATTCGACGTATGGTTCCAGAAACTGTTCAACTTCTAAACTTTATTGTTGAAACATTTTCTTGCTTTTATTTGCCGCATGAAGTTCAGCAGGAAAAGCAGCCTATTCGATCACTTTCTAATTATGTTCTGTTTAATTTAATTCTATCTGTTATAATGTAATTTACCAACATTTTTCTCATTAATTACAATGTGCAGTGATTCTTTTAGCTTTATTACATTTTTCAGAATATTCGCACTGGATGAAAATGGAGCCATGGTTCGCCTGAAATACGTTTGTTAATTTTAAAAAAGTCAGTGGAATAATTACTGCATAAGGTATTCAGAAAATATTCATAATATGTACAAGTCTTGTCACATTTTGTGACAGGTTAATAAAATACATTAATGTTTAACTGAACGAGAAAACGTGATTTTCCAAATAATTAAGCAGGTTTAAATAAGAATTCAATCATGATACAGTTAATAATCTATCAAAAATTAAAGCCTTCAAAATTTATATTTGACAGCTCTTGTCTTGCATTTTAATCTTTTTGCTTTGTTGCTAAACTGATTGCTCATTAGTAGAAATATGCTTGACAGATATTTTTTTTTAATAACTGTTCACAATTTTTTTAAACGTTTGTTTCGTTACATTTTTAGGCTTTCATTAATGAGGTAATAAAAACCTCTTGAGTCATATTTAGAGCAAGCCATAAATGAATTAGAGGCTGAAATAATAATTTGTATTTTATCCTCATTTACTTGCATATCTGAAATAAATACTGTATCAACTAAAAACAAAATAGAAGCGATTTAAGTCGAAGTGCTTTAATGACGAAATTTATATGGATTTTAATAAATTTCAGGTTTGCTGTCATTGGCTAAGATCCATTTGATATACTTAATTTCTTATATCGGCTTCATAAAAAAAATAATTTAACGTAAAGCAATACAATAATTATATATAAATGTGTTCTATTGTACTTATACATAGAAAGAAAATGACAAAATGATGAACTTAAAAAAATCGTATTCTTATTCCTTTGAACTGATAACGTATCGGTTTCAGAATTACAAATAGTAAAAATTTTGAAAATGTGTTTCTATATAATGGTAGAATCCACACCGAAGGGCGCACTTATTATGGCCAAAGGTACATATATCTGGTGGGTTTATTCTGTGAAGTCCGATTAGTTTTATAACTTGATAATTTGAAAAAATTGGACCAGACGAACGCTTCTGCTAAGGGCTTTCATTAATCTGTGTAATACGTGTGAATGCTCAAAAAATATGTTAAATTGTTTAAAGTTTTCACTTGGATATGTTTTAACATAAGATTGGTTTGCTGTACATCGGGTATTTTGTTTGTGTCTATGAGTGTAACACTTTATTTTAGACAGTTCATTAAGGTGCTTTCTGAGACCTGTCGCATATTACATCCGATGCAGGCAATTGTGTGGATTTGCTGACAAGGTGAATTCTTCTGTTTCTATGAATTTTCTTCTTACTAAATTTTACATTTATTATTCTGGTATCTGCCTGTTTACCTCCGTTGTCGCTAAGGCAATAGATGGCAAATTTTTTTCAGTGCAGGACAGCATTTTTTATCATAGGTAAAACATGAAATTCGTGATAATTCTACTTTTAATTGAGAAATAATTTTTTTAATGAAGTATAAGTTTATTCTAAATTAATTTCTCACAACACATTTACTTTTCGAAAGAATTCAACTCTCCTACAATATCTGGGACATTATACGAACAATTTTTTGGAAATTTGAGAAAGTTTCTGTGATATCTAATTAAATTGGTTATATAAATCCCAATCCAAATTAGGCAGTTTTTCAGGTGTTTACAAGACAGGAAACAAAATAGAGTTACAGAAGGTAGAAGCCGTTATTTGCAACGAGTATGATCGTCAGGTAAATGAACAAAAGAAATTCGTTCATGATTTGAATATAAGCTGATGATTTGTGTGTGTGTGTGTGTTTGTCTGTGTGTGTTCGTTTCTAGTTTGTGTTCGCTGTTATAAAATGCAAGTAGCTAATCTAAAACCATGTATCTTTCTTTTCAAATTTTGCGTTCTAGATAAGTTTCGGCGAAAATAAAATTGCTTTTGTAAACTGTGGGCATTGCAGGTTTAAATACAGTCTTCCATTCACAATTTGTTACTCAATTCAAATTACAAGTGTATAAAAATGGCTAGGCTAAATCTATCAGCATGATTATTATTTTCAAACACCATTTCTTTAATTAAATATATTTGCCGATAAAGGTAAATCAAGTTTGCGAGCTTGAAATAAACATCAATCCCATTGTATTTTACCAGTCGTCGAACACCATAACAAAACTACCGCCAGTCGCAACGCACTGACGCGTTTCGACCTTCCATGATCATCATCAGTGAACGACCGCAAACTGAATATCGAGAATCAAACCGCATTGAATATACATGGAAAGAAAAATTGGATCTGTTGTCTGTCTGATTTAGTCCTCAGGTACTTTGTTTTCATTTCGATAATTTTAATCCTGGGGATTTGCACAGCTTTGGCTGCAATATAGAATGATTATTGCCGTACAGTTTTTTGTGTTCATGCAGTGACTCGCATTTTGCCGGTGTTTGTTATAACACATTTGATAATGCTTTTAATATAGGCTTGGTTCTGGTTTTATTTCCTATACGGAAAGAATTGTAATGCTACATGTAATTTAAATCGAATATTGTTTTAGTTACTATTTTTTACAGAATCAGATCTGGCCAATTTATTTGCTAGCAATCGCCTTTTATATTTTCATGTCTTTTAGACAACAGTGTTAATGACTGATCTTTTAAATTTGCGTTTTAGCTTGTATTAATAATGTGATCTGATAAAGTTTACTTACTCACTTTTGTGAGTAATTTACTAGTGGAATTTCCTAGTTAGTTTCTGAATTAGGTGTTGCTTAATACGACTGGTTAGTAGTTTTTTAATCTTTCCAGTGTTAATACCGTTGCAGCTAAATTTAAATTTGAAGACAATGAAAGATTATGATCGCTGTGGTAGCTTTTGTGTAGCGTTTAACACTTTGATAAACTGTGACTTAAACCGTAAATTATATTTAGTTTTGTATTTGATAACAATGAATTTTGATACTTGATTTCATGCGTTACTTAATATTGTTGCTGGTAATTCTTGTCGATATGGCAGACTGAACTAAACCCTTCTATTCGGCATAATGCCCATGTAGCTGAGAAAATTTCATTTTATATCAAAAGAAAATTATGAATATCCATTTTCTATAAAAATTACATCAGTTTAGAAAATTTTACCATTATTATATTTTTTAAGAAGTGATACTTTTTTCGGTTCGTCAGATTATTCGCAAAGGGGTTCTTGCATACCTTGGAAACATGACTTTTAAATTATTTGAAATGATTTGCGTAGGCATATTATATTTAAGCGCTCTGGCATGACTCCCGTCAAATATTTGTGTGCTTGTTAGAAACATTAACCTAATTTTCTCTTTCTACGTTTTCAGTTTTATATTGGATTACACTTTTTAGACTTATTCAAAGAATTCTTCTGTATAACTTGCAACTCCCTAGAAAGAGTTTAAATTCATTATTTGCTAGGCGTTTCATAATTACGTAAAAGAGGTATAATTCTCCGCAAATTTTCATGTGTACACAAAAGGTTTGAAGAAAATATTTTAATTCCAAAATAAATCTGCACATGCTGTGTAAATATTAATTACTGAAAGAAAAACGAGTTTAAGCACATGACTAAGGAACGCAAACTATACGAATTATATGTGGAAGACATGCTCCACTTTCGTCCTAAAACAAATGATTTAGCAAGAGTTGTGGAAGAAGATAACAAAATAAATAAAAACAGAAAATTCGCGCTAGAGGATAAGTCAATGTTAAAACTCACTTACCTGGATATACAACTTATTCGATACGGTGACTGGCGTCTTGCCATAGCTAGGTACATAAAGTACCACTAAACGGACCAAAAGATCTGTATTCAAGATATACTAGAATAATTTTGTGAACTACTCATTAATCCAATGAGAAAGATCTTTTTTAAGCATAAAATTGTACAGGACGTTTGTAAACCTAAAGACTAGTTACAATAAAATTATTACCCATAATTGTTTATTGCTGTCAACATAATATCAAAATAGTTATTTGTGGCCTACAATGAAACTAGAAATATTTCATTTTATACTTAATATAGAGGTAAAATGGCAGCCATAATTATTAAAATTTTGATTCTTTCAGATTCGCTTCTGTTAGGCAATTCCTGATTACTTAGGCCAATAAAGCTCTATGAACGATAGAGTTAAATTTAGAAGCCAAATTTAAATGTCTACTTGTTTTTTTGCATGAATATTTCAAAATTGGCTTTCATTAGTCGACTTAATGTCAAATACCACCGTCAGCACGCAGTGAGTCATTTGATTAAACTCTTAAGATTAGTTACGAAATTGACTTCAGTCGCTCGTCTTCCACATGATTAAATTGAACTATACTATCAGCTCATCAGAAAGGAGAAACATCTTATCAGCTATATTAGTCAGTACTTAATTCAGAACACACTCGCAGAGTTCCGGTACCACAGTCTTAGTCTGCTATAATTGAATACGTAGTTAATTACCTAAAATAAGATATAACAAACTTTCTGTATTTTACGTCGCCGTGTTTAAAAATCATAGCAATATATGATGCAATCGCCGGAGAAAAAAGCGGGCCAAATTTAAGTATACAGAAATTCTACTCTGACGAAATTCGATTTAGCAATCCAAAGATAAACTAAGACAATACAAGGGAAGCTCAGAAATTATCCCCAGCCTTAGAAATAACACGAAAACCAAAATTATTTTGAAACCATTATCCGCAGAGGTGCTATCATCTGCGAAAAATCTATGCATTAGAAATAAACAAGCAATACGTCGGAATATGCAGTCAATATTGCGTTTGTATATCAACCCGTTTTTACCAGTGAAATATATCGGAAGGAAACTAACATATCAGGAAATAAAATCAAACGGGCAGATGGCATAAAAACAAACTAATGATCCAAGAGGAGCTTTATCTTCATCTACACCTATACGCAGGTCAAGTAAGTATTACGAATTTTTATTGTAGCTTTTATTCTTATTCTTATCAGAATATCTTTTGCCAGATGCTACACACAATGCACCATTACAAAAGCAACATTATACACATTTACAACGTAATTGCACTTTCGACCGAATTGGTAAACATAAAAGCGCACAAAAATTATGCAGGTTATCATGTTAACAAATATAAACGGTAAACATAAATTCATCAAAAAAGCATATGTACAACTAAATGTGTGCTTGCGGTAAACAATTTCACATGAATAAAACTAGACGTTCAGTTTCCAGGGTTTAAACAAAGATGCTGAAAATTTGGGCCATGAGATAGCATTGGGAGCGGGAATATGGTTAATAAATTGGAAGAACCTCAGATTCACTGTCTAATTATTTCATTTTATGTCATTTATTAATGTGTATTTGTTCAATATCAGAAACTCATGAAATCATATGAGACATTGTTTCCTTAAATTTGCGTAATTTTTCAAGCCATTGCATAGAGAAAATAAATGTAAATTTGTTTAAGCTAGATGTTAAAACGAATAATACGAATTTTTGTTGAATGAAACACTGGTAAAAAAGTTGAAAAAATCGGCGGCATTATTTTTTTGCAATAATCATATTTTGGATAATAATACTACTACTATTAATACTGATATTTCTACTACAGCTACTTCTACTACTACAACTACTACTACTACTAGTACTACTACTACTACTACTACTACTAATAATAATAATAATAATAACAATACTATTTTTATTATTACTACAACCAATAATACTAATATTATTAATATTTCTAATAGTACTATTTTTATAGCCAGAGTACCGTGGTACTACTTCTGCTATTACCTACCACCACTAATATTTTTACTAATTATAATACTAATATCACCACTGCTACTACTACTACTAACACTACTACTACTACTACTCATACAACAGCAACTACTACTATTGGAACCATCACTACTACTACATTTACTATTATTAATACTACTATTTCTACCAATAATACTTTTTCAACTATTACTACTTTTACTTATAATACTATGACTATTTCTTTTATTATTATTACTGTTACGAACTGTTTTACTTTTTGTGTCGGTATAAATCTAAGTAATGGTTAAGGAACAAGGTAAAAATAAATAATTTTCTGGGCTCATTTTGAATTGATAGATATACAAAGTAAATTTTCATTTTGAATATTGCGGCTGTTGCTTCAAGTCTACCTGCGTAATGTAATCAATAATTTATAATTCTTAAATTACTTGCAAAAAAGTCGGAATCTTTGGATATTTTTAGGTTTCAGATTTTCGTAATTGAAATTTCATATTCATTTTACCACACCGTACTCGCTAAAAAATTAATTGCAAAAATTGGTCATTTTGCCACATTACACTGAATAAAAACATACTAGTTTCTCGATAAAGCATTTCAAATCTGATAAATGTTTTTTAATGATGGAAAATTGCCTTGAAGCTTACTCGATAATTTTTTAGTAGTAAATTATTCAAACGGTAATCGTGTATTGCGCACAGTTTGCGTATCGCTATACGTCAATTACAATTACTTTTTATTGACTTAACCATTTACATTGCCGGCCCCACATACGGAAAATTTGATTAGAAAATATTACAGCATTAACATTCATGTGGTTTAACTCATATGTCCAACTCCAATCAAATTAACCGAGTGAACATCAATTGCCATTGTCCGCTCACCAGGTGAAACAAACTTTTACGTGATAACTGCTTTCGATCAAAGCTTTTCTCTAATTGCTTTCCAATGTAGTAAATTATATATTTTTATTGGACTAATCTGTCCATGATGATATTCTTCTCTACTTATTTATTACAGATATTGTTTTGTTTTGTAAGGTAACGAATGGCTAAAAACCAGATGTCACAGATTAAGATAATGTGTGATATTTTCTTAATTTTTTCATTTCTTTTACCTCATAAGACACAATAATAGACGGCTGTCTTTAATTCTTTTAAATATACACGGTTCATTTTTCGCATCTATCAATAAACCAATATTTAGATAGTGAAATAACACTCGATTGGATTAATTTAATTGATTTAACAGAATACTATCAATCGATCCATTTTTACGCATAACCGACATTGAGTCATCCAAATTTTTATACTATTGATCACAATATTAACGATAATCCTTTTTACGATCACGCTAATTTAGCATAAAAATTGACCAGTAAAAGAAACAACTTTTAATTAACAAAAAACAAGTTTACGAGCACACCTGTTAACTTCTTCTCCGTTAGTGTTTATTAAATTTCTTATTGCGCACTAAATTTTATTTCAGCCAAAAAGAGACTATTTAACGACAAATGACAAAATTATTTTCAAATCATAGGTCATTTACTTTGAAGCAAATAGGCAAATTCAGCGCTGAGGTTTTAATTAATTTTTATATTTCTTGCTCAGTCATCTGGGAAATTTGCGACTTTCAATCAATAACATGATAAAGACGAAGCTTTCAATTGAAATTTTTAAGCCATGACTTTAATAATAGTTGGGCATATGCTAATATATCTAGTTTCTCCTATTTTGAACCGCCCTCAGCGTAGCGCTTCCTTTATAGCAAAAACGCTCCGTAACTTATCTTTAAATCATGTTTGCGAGCTTAAAGTAAACACCAATCCCATTGTATTTAACCAATTGTCGAACAACATAGCAAAACTACCACCAGTCGCACTCACGAACGTGTTTCCACCGTCCATGATCATCACCAGAGTACGACAGCAAACTGACTAGCAAGGATAAAACTGCATTGCATGTATATGGAAAGCAAAAGTATATATCTGACTCTCATCTCTAGTTGTCTCGCACTTATTGACCTTGACTGGAAATGTCAGCTACACAATTTCTATGCAGTCACGAACATTAACTGTTTGCAGCTTTCGCCACATATACATGTATAGGCAATACAATTAAACACTGATTGATTATGCGGTCTCCGAAACTTGTCAATACGGCACCAGTGCAAAAGACTTTCTTTTGCAATTAATGTTAAAACCAGAATTAGTTCAAATGATGGTTAGCATCATAGGATATACTAGCGTGTACAAATTCTCGGAGAATTCGAATATAACAACCGACGATGTCTATCATTCAGCGACGAAAAATATTTTACAATGAATTAATTATGCCTTTGGTGGTCTTCAATCTGTTTAATGGTGCTCCAAATTTTATGTAGGCAAAATCCTGTAGACTATTTGATATCTATCTCAAAAGAAGACCAATAAATAGCTTTCAATTAGTAAATCAATTTTACTTTTATATAATACTTCGCTATTCCTAGATCACATAGAGAAAGAACATTTTTCCAAGTTTTGCTAGTTATCGATTCGAATGGTCAGAACATACAGGGTATGCCATATTATTATTTTGCAATGTTACTTTATAAGCATCTCATTTTATGATTCATGGGTAATTAAATGTTTATTAAATTATTAACTGCCATAAGTTTTTCAGTAAAATATTTTGTTTTCTTAAACTCTATAAGTTATTTAGGTGCTAAACTATTCGTTAGGTATATAATACGTTCCTTATATGTTTATTATCTTCTAATATATTATTCATTCAACTTTATGCCAGTTTAATTCTCTCTGCTTGCCGGTTCTATGGTAGAAGTTTTTTTTCAAATTAAACTGAAAATCATGTCTCAATATCAAAATCACGAATTTGCAAAGGATGGTTTTGCAATTTTTATCAACTTCTCATTGTGATGGATTTAACGCAATATTTTTAACATAACTGGGTAACGATTAACAATAAAAATTTAATTAGACAACTTAAAATGGATTCTTCAACAATCATCACTTCTATTTGTTAAAATTACTGGCGACAATTCCAGAAACAACAATTGTTCAACAATAAGGCATGGCGCCATGCAAACTCAAGTGGAAAAAACCACCAAATATGCAGACTCCGACAATACAGGAAACCAATTAAAAAGGAAGAATGACATTATTGAAAATATTTGTCTGTTTATTTTGCGATAACAAAAGGGACACTGAGTAAAGCGAAAAAAACACTTCAATAAAAAAATAGTCACAACTCAGACATCGCAATTAAATATGAAAAAAATATAATAATAATTAATCTAAAACATAAGAATTGATAAAGTGTTTGAGGGTGAAATGGGAAACACAAGGTTATATCTAATACTAAAATAGTTCTATTTATTTTTTGATGCACGTGAAAAAATAGGTAAATTTCCACCAGGCATTTGTTACATTTTTCTCTTTAGGAATGTTTCCTTTTTATTGAATTGAAAATACTCAAAAACTTGGTTGTGAGACGCTACCCCACACAAGTCACAAGCATACATAAATGCACAGAAAAGGACCAGCAACACCTTCACCGATGTGACACCTCGTGTGCATCTGTCTCGACTTCCTGACGGCTATAACAGTTCGTCAATACCTTATCCTTAATAGAGTAATCAAGAGAAAGCCTTTGTGAAGCAATTGATTTTATTTATTGATCGGTAGCAAATATTTGTTTGTGTAGTTATGATGTGTGTAAGAATAGTGTAATACCCAGGAGATCTCTGCTTAATCATCAATAGCTGCTGGGGATATCAAGCGTAGCAGAATTTCGAAAAATAATGTGCTCCATTTCTATGCAATGCATCTAGTTTATACCTGGACAGTGTATTAATCGATAATTCTGTCGATGAATTATTATTCCATAATTACCTACACGCGTTTCAAAGATGATATAACATCAATGAAATAACGATTCAAATAAAAGCTAGCCTATCAATTCTGATTATGAGGATTAAAGGTTTACATTAAAAGCGTATTTTGTAGCAAAACGCAAATTAAGAATATATTTTAATATTCATTTGGTTCATTTACAGATTTATTTATAAATTATAGCTTAATAATTGAGAAAATTATTATCCAATTAGTTCAATATTCATTTAAATATATCTATTTTTGCCTAAGTCCCGTAACTGATGGGAAACTGTAACTAAAAAATGAATTCTTTAGCTTTAAATCGCAATATATATTTCAATATTGTGTTTCTGTAATCTCATTTTAGTGGTTTTATAAAAATAACAAATCGATAAATCAAATAAACAATAATTTATTGCGCGGGTGGTGGTAACAATTATTTAAATCAGGT